>PVIY010041171.1:0-21836 GCA_004026745.1 Myrmecophaga tridactyla
CCACCTGCCTTTTATTTCTTCCTGCTTCATAATAATGAGAAACAGCAGCAAAACACAAGCCATCTATTGCGTAATGACATGCTTGTTTCTTCATCTTCACTGAGTGTTTCAGTTTGCTAAATCTGCGGACTGCAATATACCAGAAATGGATTGGCTTCTACAATGGGGATTTATCTGAAAACAGGCTGCTGGCGTCCAGTGTTCCTTTGTGAGATACCAAGGCAGAGGCGGGGTCTGGTGGTGCTTCACTGCCAGGTTCCACTCTCTGCTGCTAGTTCCAGAGCCCTCCTCTCTCAGCTTCTCTGGGTCTTTTCTTAGCATCTCTGGCCTTTCTCTCTAAATTTTCTGGGTGTTTGTCTCTGAGCTCTCTGAAATTTTTCTGTCTTTTATCCTCATAATGGTCTCCAGTAAACAATTAAGACTCACCTTGAGTTGGGTTGGTCACATCTCAATTAAAACCACGTAATCAAAAGCATGCACCCACATGAGGGCTGCACCCACAGAAATGGATTAAAGGAACATGCATTTTCTGGGGCACATAAGAGCTTCAAACCAAAACATGGAGTGAGCAGCATTTTTACTCTTGTTATTTTTTTACTTCATTGAGCTGAAGAAGTCAGGTTAAGAGATCCATGGAGAGTCATAGGCCATAGTAGAAAATGAGTAAATACCAATGTGTTGACTTCGCTGTGAGGTGTAAAATTACAAGTAAAGGTATTCACAGGAAAGAACAGGAAAAGCCTGATGCAAACTTGGCAATACTTAGCTGTGAAGGGTGAGGAAACACCCTAGGCTGGGTGTACCAGGGATTAAACCCAGGACCTCACGCATGCTAACCACGTGCTCTACCACTAAGCTACACCCCCTGGTCTGCTGGTGTTTGAAGAGTATCCTATGAGAGGGATGACCAGCATTTTCTGTAAGTGTGCAGATGCTTAATTCTTCACAAGTCCAACTCCTCCACATTCAGTTCATCTGTCCCTGGACTGGATGTTGTCTCGCATCCATGCAGGAGAAATAGAAATGCATTCTGCACCAGAGACGCTGGAATCTTCCTGGAGTCCCCACCCCCCTCAGGGACTGCTTTTAGCCACTTGCCCATGACGTCCAGGACTGAACATGCTGCTATATCTTAGGATACAGCCTTCTCCAAAAGTCTTCTTTCATGCCTACGAGCTGCCAAAAAGACACAGAAAATAGTGCAGGGAAATACAAAGATGAGTCCCATGAGTGACTTCAGGAGAAGTTAGGTCCAGGTGGGCAGGTATAACAGGAAATTAATGATTGCACAGTAGCTTTCCAAAAGAAACCGCTCTGAGGGCATACCATGGGTGGCCTGGCCACTCTTACAAACTGCTGTGTGTGGATTTGAACGTGGCAGCGGCTTTGTCCTCACGACATTGAAGACAAGAAGACACAAAAGACTGAAGCAAAGGAGAAAGGAGAAAATTGGACACTTCTGTCATTACAGCATCTTTCAGACCAAAAGATTTACGCAGTTAGGAAGGCACAAGGGAAGCGGAGCACAACCCCGGAGAGAAATTCACTCTTTGTAGGTCCTCCCTAGGCCTGGGTAAGTCCACAAATGCATCGGTCCTGAGGCCAGAAAGTATATGCTTCCCACCTTTAGTCTTAATGTGGTGTGGCTGTTAATCCACATACGAATTTTGGGAAAGTCCTAAATCTTCTTGTGGGCAGGACAGGTGCCTAAAGGCTGGAGATTATGTTACTACTATACTAGTGTATAAGACTAGTGTTGGGAGCTGGAATGAGCGGAGGTGTGGTCATGAGGGAGGAAAGGGAGAGGAGAGAGCGGCTGGTGGGGAGACAGATGAAGCTGAGCGGAGAAGAAAAGAAGCAGCAGAAGAGAGAAGGGGAAGCTGAGAGGAGCAGGGCACGGGGACAGGTCAGTAAGGCCAGATTGGAATTGGACAGGCATGGAGGTAGAAAGTGATCAACCCCCTTGTTCTAGTTTGCTAGCTGCTGGAATATGTACCAGAAACAAAACAGCTTTTTAAAGGAGGGAATTTATTAAGCTGCAAGTTCACAGTTTTAAGGCCGTGAAAATGTCCCAACTAAAGCAAGGCTATAAGATGTCCAATCTAAGGGATCAAGGGGTAGATAACTTTGCTTCAAGAAGGCCAATGACATTCAGGGTTTCTGTCACAACTGGAAAGGCATATGGTGAACATGGCGGTATCTGCTAGCTTTCTCTCCAGGCTTCTTGTTTCATGAAGCTCCCCCAGGGACATTTTCCTTCTTCATCTGCAAAGGTCTCTAGCTGTGTGAGCTCTGTAGTTCTTTCCAAAATGGTTCCCTCATAAAAGACTCCAGTAAGCAACCCCACCTTGAATGGCTGGAGACACATGTCCAAAGAAATCATCTAATCAAAAGTTACCACCCACAATTGGGTGGGTCACATTTCCATAGACAATTTAAAAACTCCCACCCAGCAATACTGAATGAGGATTAAAGGACATGGCTTCTCTGGGGTCCACAAATTCAAACCAGCACACACCTCATCTCTATTATGCTTTTTCCAGGTCCTGGGAAAGAGAGAAGTCCCTTTCTTTCTCAGATGAGTTGTTTCTAAGTCTATACTTCCCAAAAAATTATGGTGCATTTGCAGGAGATTTCAGTAACTTTGAGACTGCCTCGCTTTCCTTTCAGTGGCAGGAAATCCAGGTTGAGTACTTTGTAGGAGAGCATGTGGTACAGTGTTTGTGTAGTGGCAATAACCCAGGTCTTGGAGGCTGTGGGAAGAGCACAGGGAGGCCACGTCCAACTAATCCATGTGTGGGAGCAGTGCTGACCATAGAAGCAGGGCCCAGTCTACTTTGGGATGGGACTTCTCAGGTACTGACAGGAATTGACATTCAGCATCTTTGGGCTTAAAAATACAAGAGAAAGAATGAGGAAGAAAGGTTAATCGGAGACCAAACATTTTCAGCTGAAATTGTTTCTCACTAAAACCATCATGCTCATGGATAGTTCAGTTGCAAAGGATTAAGGCCCTTAGTCTGAGGTTCTAGAGAGGATTCAGGACCTGTTCCTATGTAGATATTGTCAATTTCTGCATCCTTCTTTTTAGACCATTCAGAAAATGTCACTGACTGCTGTTTTCTAGACCAGCTGGGAATATTTGCAGTGCACTTTACTTCTTGCATCCACCCTGGTCTCAGTTCAAGTGAAAAGAGCAGATGTTTGAATGGGGAAAGTCCTATTTGTAGTAATATGGGAGAGCTTTGTACCCAGCCGCTTTGTTGCTATGTACCCCAAACAGTGTAGTATTGCAGGTCAGAGTGGGACAAGCCTAGCCTACAGTCTTCTCTATTCAGTAAAAGAAGAGTACATTCTTCAGTTTGTTGTTAGGTTGTTTAATTTTTCTTTGGGGTCATTGGAAAGAGCTGGAAATGGAAGAGAAGGGTTTGATTTTGAACTTGATTTATTTTGGAGGCTTATGGATTTAAAGTCTAATCCGGGTTGATGCTTGTTAAGCATGGATGACTCCTGAAGCTGGACTGTTACAGAGATCTCCTGCCTGGAGACGTCCTTTAAGCATGTGGCTGCCGAGGAGAGGGTTTCTGCATGGAGGGAGACACCAGTAAAGAGTCCATTGTGAGTGGAAGTCTTGGAGCGCATTCATCTATTCATAGAAAACAGTATGATAAGCTTTGCCACTGGAGGGACTTTGCACTTTGACATTCGTATTCATTACCATTATCTTCCTTGACCTTCTTAGAACATGGAGGAAAGTCCCAATTCCAGCTGTCTGCTCCCAAATGAGATGCTGTGTATCTTTTTTGGTTGATTTCAACTGAACTTGGGCTCTTCTCCATGTTCACAGGAATCTGTGAGGTCATCTTAGAAGTTGGGAGAACCTGGTTTTTCTAGCACAGCTTGTCCCTCAGCTGTGTCAGAAGGAAGGAAGCTCACCAGAGTAATTGAATGTGAGAAAAGGAAAGAGAAGTGAAGGTCTCATTAGTGGGTGTAATACACAAAACTATGAAGTCTCTTGTGTAAGGTCAGGATGAAGCAAGAGTTGCCTTGGTTTGAGTCTTAGTGTAGGTTAGGATTACCGATGACATTGTTTGCACTGGCTTGTGTACTTAAATTGAACCTATATTTTGAAAGTCATCAAAATTCTACATTGACCTTGCCTCTTCTTCATTTGGTGAGAGATTCCATTTCTGCTTGGAGTTCTCACCTGTATATGCAAGAAACAAACAAACAAAACAGCTTTTGTTTTCTTTGTTGTGAATTAATTTTTATTTTCCTGAACAATTTATACCTCCCTCTAAGATTTCCTAAAGGATCCTTGCCGTTTTGCTAAAAGGCATCAAAGATTTTTAATGTGATCAAGATACTTTCCCTGAGCAGGCTGTGTTTAAATTCTAGCCATCCTTCAAAACTGTCAGTTGGAATAAGTGTCCCAAACATATCTGTTTTGAGCTGTTATTGTTGCTGGCCTGGCATTCCTAGGTTCTGGGCCATGCCATGAGAAAGAAGTCAAGGGCATAGCACAGGTGAGCAGCCAGGCATAAAGTTTATTAAGTACACATGCAAAGAGGAGAATGTGGGTACTCTCACAGGAAAAGAGAGGTGAGACGCCCCGACACTGTTGGGCAATCTGCCTTTATTTCTTAGCTTTACTTACTCCCCTTCCCCCTCCTTGTTCAGGGCTCTTTCTCCTACCCTCCCTTCTCTCCAGCATGGCACCTGGTGGTAGAGAGTGCACTTGGGTGGGTTGGCTGCTGCCAGCTGTTCTGCATGGGTGGATAGCTCCAGTAGGGTGTCTGTGCAGGACAGGCCCTCTTGACCTTGATTAACCACCCTCACCCAAGGCTTCTTCACAGCATCTTCTCTCCCCTCTCAGGTCTCTGTTCTAGCCTGCCTCAACTTTACCCTTGGAGAGTTCAGGCCTCTAAATCTTAATGTTAACTGAGGGATGGGGGTCTGTCTTCTGTGGCTGCTTCCTGCCTGTCAGGGGGTGTAGGCACTATCTGATGGGGCATAGAAATTTCTACCTCTCTCATTTAGGTTGAGAGGGGAGGAGTCTGTAGGAGTGGTTGGAACACTGAAAATCCTCACATCAGCATTAGTTTGGTCTGAAAGACTTAAGACTTCTAGTCTAGAAGAAATAAACTGGGTAAGAAGGTTAACAATACAGGAGCCAATCAATAGTAAGAGGAGGATAGAAAGGAGGGGGCCTAGGAGGGACATTAGCCACAACAGACTGGGGAAAACTCTGCAGCTCCGGTTCTGAAGACAAAAGGCTGAAGACCCGCTCATGGATTATTCCACCTTGGCAAGCAGAATCCCCCCTCAAATGAGGAAAATAAAAGGGAAAAGTTATCTGGACTGTGGTAAAGCCTGCAGAGCATGTGAGCTCTGTGAAAAACGTTTCCTCACCCGGACAAGTCTTCTCTCCTGTTCCTCAACCAGAGTGAGTTTTTTAAGGGAATCGCAATCATTTTCATCTCTCCTACTTTTAGGTTTCGTTTTGGTTCTTCATTGCCCCTGCCAGGTCCACACCTGTGAAGAACTGAGAAGCCATCTCCTCTCTCGTTCCCTCCCAGCACACGTCAGCTATCCTGCCACTTATTATGCTTGGACTAGGGCTCGGCTGGTGTGGGGAGAATCACTAGAGCTTGACAACTTAGGGGAGAAAGAGTTGAAGGTGATGTTATAAATGCCAACAATGTTTCAGCACCAAGATAAAGGGGACATGACTGTGGTAGGCCAACAGCCGAAGGGGCACACACCTGACACTGAGTTGAGAGCTTTATGGGCTCCTAGGGCCACGGTCAACACTGATCAGATGGAACATAAGGCGGGGGCAGAGTCTCCACGATTTTAAATGTGATCATCAGCTAGCAGTTGGGAACGACTAGCCAAGACTCCTGAATGCATGAAACAGGAACCTGGGAAAACACACTGCAGAGGGTTCTGGAAGAAATTGGGAAGGGAGGGGTAGGAAGGAGAGAAGAGTGACGTATGGAATAATAAAGAAAGGAAGGTGGCTGCAGCAGCAAAAGCAAAACTGCAAGAGGAGTGAGTAGAAGTGGACTCGGACCTGTTACTTTGTGGATACAGAGGATTTGGGATGGTTAAGGAAAGTGTCCCAGCTCTCTATTTCTCCTGTGCTTCTTGTAAATTTGCTGGTAGCAAGAGGCCCTCTCCTAGTAAAGTGGACTGAAATTGTTCCACAGAAAAATTAGACTGATTTTGTCCAAACCATGGGGAGCATGAGAACCGCTTGCAGCTCCTACCACGGTGGGATAGACAGGCTGAGCACTTTGGAGTTCCCACACAAGGTTCAGTTTTTCATTCCAGAGCTGAAGCCACTGATACTGTGGTCTTGTGAGGAAGCTGAAGGGAAAGCAGGGTACCCCAGTCCTAGTCTTGCAATGTAGAAGGAGGATCCCCTGTTAACTTTGTCCTTGAGCGTCTCAAATAATGCTGCACTGTGCTCACAAAGCAAGGCATAAAAAGAAGAGAGAGAGAAGGAGAGAAGGAAGAAGGAAAGAAGGGAGGAAGAGAGAGAGAGGAAGGAAGGAAGGAAGGAAGGAAGGAAGGAAGGAAGGAAGGAAGGAAGGAAGGAAGGAAGGAAGGAAGGAAGAAAAGGTTAGGGACACTGTACCATGTAGCTTTGAGTGGATTCCAGGAAAAGTTGCATCCCTGAGGCTGGATGGTTTAGTGGACAAGCAAGAGACTCTCACTCTGAGGGTCCAGGTTTCAGGGCCTGTTCAGTGTTAGGTTCACCCTCTCCCTCTACCCTTCCCCATCACAACCACTCTTAAATGGGAGCCCTCTAAATGCAGCTTTCTTCAGAGGTACGCATCCGAGGGTTTGCACTGGACTCTTCTACCCCTCACATCCATTCAATGGCCACTAAAAACTGGCCAAACTGTGGATCAGAAAAACCAGAATCTCTTACAAAGTCAGAAAAACTATTTATGCCCCAGGGCTTGACTACCATTTGGAGCCAATGATAAGATATTGGGTCTTTCTGAGACTCACGGACCACTTCAGATTTCCAAATAACTATGTTTCAACTTGGCCTCTACATTTCTATTGGTCATCTTCTTGACCAAAAACATTGTAATATCTACCAAGGTCTCTGACCTGAACCTTCTGATTTCGGAATCAGACGCCTTATCCATTAGGGCATGCAGCCGGCTTCATGACGCAGTTGTCTGAATGTTTCTGATTTTAAGGTTTTAACTTCCTAATTGAAGGAAGATTTAACAACATTCAAAAAATGAATAAACTGACATCTGAAACCTCATAAGACAATTACTTTAGATTAATACATGACCAGACGACCAACAGTCACCCAAGTCTGCACAGGTGTTCTCGTTACAGTCACTGATAATGGGCGCACACGTTTGGATGGAGAAACATGATCCAAGAACTGAAGTCTCCAAGGAACAGGGAAGATGATGGTGTAACGAGAGGGAGGGCCACAAGTCTGTAAGCACAGACCTTTTCCTCTCAAAGATCAGATGGTACCTGTTCCCAGGAGAAAGATCTGTAAACTCAGAAGTGGCCTCCCCTTGTTGGAAAGGCCTGCTTTAACACCAGGATGATATTTTATTGTAATTAATTTATGCATCGCTATTAGCAACTTGATTTAAATTAACAATCAAAAGGATCACCTGAAGTGGAGGCGGCCACAGTGATGGATTCCAGACATCTCTGTAAGGGTGTGTACTGTGCACACACACTCAAGTTGTTAATTTCTCTTACCAATTTCACAAGAATTTGCAGATGTCTTCTTTTTACCTCTGATCATTCAGTGTGTATTTCCTAAGGGAAAGGTTGTTCTCTTAGAAACCACAGTACTTTTGTGTATATTATAAATGCAATACTGTTATCTAATATAAAATTCATATGCAAATATCATAATATCATCAGTCATCACCTAAATATCTTTCAGGGAAATGTTTCCCCACCCAGGTCCCAGTGCAGGATGACATATTACAGGCACTGTTTTGTTTCTTTAATCTGGGAGGGTTTCTCAAATTTCTTTGTCTTTCAGAATGTTTAAAGGTTTTGAAGATTTTAAGCCAGTTGTTGGATCCTTTCAATTTGAGTTTATGTGATGCTTACTCGTGCTTAGATTCAGGTCATGAACGTCGGTGAGGACGTCAGTGATGTTATGCTCTTAGCACATAGGAGGCCCGTGATGCTGGCCTCTTTCCCCTCTATCTGTAACATTAATTAAATGTAAAGGTATCATTTCCTCTCAGTGATTTAATTAGCATGTTACTTGTGGGAAAATATGTGAGGCTTTACAAATATTCTATTCCTCATCAAAGTTTTAGCTGTATTTTAAGGATTGATGGATGAATTTTGCCTGAATCAATCATTAGCATGATGATGACACAATGGTGATATTGAAAATTTCTACCCTGACAAACATGAAACACTGCACAGAGAAATTAAAGCACACCTAAATATGTAGGTAGCTGTGGAAGTGCTGATCTCATAGTGGTAACTGTGAAGTGGTCCTTAACCAGTTCCCCTGAGGTACTGGTGGAGGTGGACAGGAAATGTCCTGGAGCTGGAAGGAAATGTGAGAAGGCAAGGATGTACAGTCAGCAGATGAGGTCATGAAGGGAGAGATTATGGAGAAGTCTCTGGGGATCTGTTGCCTCTCTTGAGCCACACCATCTGCGGGTTCACAGCAAGCTCTGATGGTGGGTCTGGAGCTAATGTCTACCTGCATTCTCCCAATGGTAAAACTGGTTGGACTTGGAGCCAAGAACAAGCTGAAATCCACTGCACACTCTGCACCTGTGTCTGGCCCAGACAAACAATGAGAGTAATGAATGCTGCCTCTATTCTGTCTTCTGCATTCCTTCATCTCTTCATTCAGTCAACTCTAGCCAAAAAAAAAAACATTCAGGGAAGGGGAATTGGGAAACTATACTTCCTAACCTAACAATGTTACTATAGCACAATACTGCACAAATGCTCTCATGTCCTTTGAGCAAAGAAACTCTTGCTTCTATTACAAGTTAACCATTTGGGTCCACTTGCTCCAATCTGTACAGAAAAGGGAAGCTTAATCAGCTCACTAAATAGTTTAAATCTATCTTCTCATTCTCACCCCCACTTCTGACAACTTAATTTGAAAACTTTTCAATTCCTGTTTACTTCTGTGCTTCAGCTGCTAACATTTCATTGAATTAGATTATGGTCCTACCCCATCATCTTGTCACTTCCAGTGACCTCACAATTCATAATATACATTTTTGAAGCACACTCAAAAGGCATTTTTAATGTTATCTATTCTATCAACCACAAAATTCTTACAAAAGCATAATTTTAATAGTGTTATCTGTTCTCACATATACAGATTGATAAATCATCTTCGGTGTTCATGAAGCCTATAGAAGTAAGAATTATAACCATACAAGAAAATGTAGTTAATTTGAAGCTTGAAAGAGTTCACATGAAAAGAAGGTGGCTCTGGTCTTAGCTTTTCCTGCTGAAAAGAAATAAGCTGCCTGCTGAAGCTGCCCCTAAGAAATGACAACAGGGCGGCTGCCGTGGCTCAGCAGGCAGAGCTCTGACCTGCCGCGCTGGAGGTCTGGAGTTCGATCCCTGGTGCCTCCTGCCCATATGCAAATTTGAAAAAAAAAAAAAAAAAAAAGAAAGAAAGAAATGACAACAGAAGACAGCCACACATGAGGAACGGGTTTCCAGGGGTTCCTTTCTATCAGGGACAGTAAACGGATGGCAGCTCAGTCCTTGAAAACGAATTCCTAGTAAATAGCCAGAAACAGCTATCAGCCAAAGCCATTTGTTCTTATCACATCTTGGTATCTTCAGAGTTGGAGGAGGAAGAAGAAGCCGTCCTGCGGGCATGCTCTTTTGCAGTACATGAGTCATGCTCTGACTCTGCTGGTAATCCTTCTTTGGATTCCAGAGGGTCATCCGGTGATCAGCCAGGGAGGAAACAATAGGGATTCTCTTAGCCTGGAAAATAATCATAGACCTTCTTTCCACACACCAAGAGTATAAAACTCTTCCCACTGCTCTGTGTTCTGTCCACCGCCTTCTCATATGGTTCATCCAGCACTTTTACCCCATTCACCTTGATGATGTCATCTTCCAGCCCAGCCGGATTGGCTGCCCTTCTGCACCTCTTTGGTGAATGAGCCTGGCAAATTCCGAATTGCATTTGAGTGAAAGCCATAGCCATTTTCACCTTTCACAAGCCTGCAGAGTTTAGGCTTCTAATCTCCTACTTCCTCTGTAGTATCTGGATTTGAGACCTCCAGAGAAGCAGGAATAGGAGCTGAAGCCTCCTTCCCAGAACCATTGGGCAGTTCTTTTTTTCCTTCTTTTTTTTTTTTTATCTTTCTATTTATTTTTTAAACTGTTTTATTCACACACAATACTCTAGAGATCTTGAAAGGGACTCCACATTTTTATTTTGTACTAGGTTTTGCTGGTTTGAAATTGTTATGTGCCCCAGAAAAAATCCTGTTCTTCTAATCAGACTTCTGGCGGCACACCTGTTGCCGGGTGGGACTTTTTGATTAGGTTGTCTCCATGGAGATGCAACCCACCCAATTGTGGGTGGGACCTTTTGGTTAGATAGAGATGTTTCCCCACCCATTTAGGTGGGTCTCAATTATTTTACTGGTGTCCTTAAAAGAGCTGACACAGAGAGCAGAGAGATGAAAACAAGACACAGATGTTCAGAGATGCTAAGCTAAGAGATGAAATCCAGTTTGCCCTGGAGAAGGACCCACAGATGCTTAGAGAGAGCCATTTGGAACCAGAAGCTAGGAGAGGACAGCACATGTTGCCACATACCTTCCCATGTCACAGAGGAACTGGTTGCTACCTGCCTTTCCTCTGAGAAGGTAGCCTCTTGATGTCTTTATTTGGGCATTTTCACAGTCATAGAGTTGTATCTTTTTTTTTGGATTTTTAAGAATAGCTTTTTTTTAGTTAATTAATTAATTTTTTAAACAACAACATACAAATGTGAACATTCTTACCACATGATCATTCCATTCTTGATATATAATGAATAACTCACAATATCACCACATAGTTGCATATTCATCATCATGATCATTTCTGAGAACATTTGCATCAATTCAGAAAAAGAAATAAAAAGAAAACAAAAAAATTCATACATACCACACCCCTAACCCCTCTATTTCATTGATCACTGGCATTTCAATCTACTAAATTTATTTTAACATTTGTTCCCTTATTATTTATTTATTTTTAATCCATATGTTTTACTCGTCTGTCATTGGGCAGGTCTTGACTTTGATCATAGAGAAATGGAGAAAAGTGAGCCAATCTAGGCATGCTGTCCATCTTTGTCTACCGCCAACAGTGACGTCTCGTCTCCACTTCCCCTAATCATTTCCACCACACAGTCATGATCAAGGGCTTCCACAGACTTGACATTGACAGCAACTGCCGGGTCACTGGTCTTCAGGCCAGCCTCCTCTGCTGGGTTTCCAGGACTATGTCCTTGATGAGTTGGCCTTTCTGTTCTGGGCCTGCCTTCAGGTAAAACCCAGAGCCCTTGCTTCTCTCGTTCATCTCCACAACCCGGGACTTGTGGGGAAGCAGCTTCGAAGTGACAGTTTCTCTCTTGAATTGGGTCTTCTGCCCTCTGTGGTGCTCATCGATTTCCTCATCCACCAGGACATGATGTGCAGCCAGACTTCTTCACCTTT
Source organism: Myrmecophaga tridactyla (assembly GCA_004026745.1). Lineage (NCBI taxonomy): Eukaryota > Metazoa > Chordata > Mammalia > Pilosa > Myrmecophagidae > Myrmecophaga > Myrmecophaga tridactyla. The sequence goes on from PVIY010041171.1 coordinate 11,724, forward strand.
TCAACCACTTCCTCATGGCCAGTGTTCTAGTTTGCTAGCTGCTGGAATGCAATATACCAGAAACGGAATGGCTTTTAAAAACAGGAATTTAATACAAGTCTATAGAAATGTCAAAGGCATCCAGGGAAAGATACCTTGGTTCAAGAAGTCCAATGAAGTTCAGAATTTCTCTCTCAAGTAAGAAGGCACATGGCAAACATGGTCAGGGCTTCTCTCTCAACTGGAAGGGCACATTGTGAGCAAGGCATCATCTGCTAGCTTTCTCTCCTGGCTTCCAGTTTCATGAGGCTTCCCGCGAGGGGGTTTCCTTCTTCATCTCCAAAGGTTGTTGGCTCATGGGCTCTCTGCTTCGTGGTGCTGCAGCATTCTCTGCTCTTTCTGAATCTCTCTCCTTCTCCAAAATGTTTCCTCTTTTATAGGACTTCAGAAACTAATAACGCCTCTACCTAATCCAGCTTAACAACCACTCTTGATTAAATCACATCTCCAGGGAGATGATCTAATTACAGTTTCAAACATGCAATACTGAATAGGGATTAGAAGAAATGGCTGCCTTTACAAAATGGGATTAGGATTAAAACATGGCTTTTCTAGGGGACATGCATCCTTTCAAACCAGCACATTCCACCCTCTGGACCCTAAAAAAGACATATTTTCCCCATATACAAAATATATTAATTTCATAACAATATCAGAAAACCTTAAACCATTCCAGTAACATTTCAAATGCAAGATTAATACAAGATTAAAATCAGTACAAAGTCTCCTCAGAGTTAGTTAAAGGCATGGACATTCCTAAGGCAAAATTTTCTCCATTTGCTCTGGACCTTTGAAAACTCATAACAGCTGGCATTTTCTACATTCTTTCCATTCACTTCAATCGTGATCATCAGCTAGAATACCAGCTTTCATAGTCACCACTTGGGGTATTATACCAGCCATGTACACGTCTTTTTCCCATGGACAGTCTTCAGAGAGAAGTCATAGCTGTTCCCCTTCTTCACCAGGTAACACAGCCGGGGCTGCTCCAAGTCTGGGGTCCACCATTCATCACGGGGGCACTTCCTGATCGCTGAAATCTGACACCTTCTGATTCTGCTCCAGCTCCTTCAAGTCCACCTGTTTTTGATGGCTTCCTTGTGGGAATTCCCATCATCACTGAAGGTCCACTCTTTCTGACCAGATCCACGGCCTGCATATCATATGCTCTTCCTTGTCCACAAAGACACCTCTGAGTCTAAGAATGGTGCCGCCATCCTGGAGGCCAGTTTTCTCTGCTGGGTTGCCATCCTCAACCACCCAGACCAGGTGGCCAGCAGTGTCCTTCTCGATCTGCAGGAAGATACCATGACTTTGCCCTTATATTTGGACAGTTGCCATTCTCAGGGTTTGAAGGTGGAAGCCATTCTGGATCTGGAAAGGAGAGGAACGTCTCAATTCACCTGAGAATTCTCTCTCTGTTGGTGAGCAGTAGTCTTGGAGCTTACTGGACTTTGAACCTCATGATATACATTTATTCTTTTTGAATGTTAGTGAATCTTTCATAGCTTTTATTGGTTATGTGCTAGTCAAGATTCAAAGGTTCAAAGTTGGACCTTTCAAGCAATAGCAATGATTTTACCATTTCACCCTCCTTTTTCCACTTGGTACTGGAGATGACAGCCAGTTTGAATTGACAACCCACCTGCTGTGCTCCCTTTTCTTCTGGTCCTTTCCAATTCCATATTGAACAAGTGCTGGAAACTTTCATTTCACTGCACTGGTGTTGGTGGTGACTCTTACAAGAATCCTCAACTGAAAAATAAATTTTCATCCAACATTCCCGGGAGTGGATATTCAATTGAAAAAATAAATTCCCTGAATGTCTAGATTGAGCCTTTTCTGAAGAGACTTATGAGAAACCTGAGTACGTACTAATCACAGAAACATTTAATTAGCATGTGTCTTTGGCATCTAATATAAGGAGTGACATGGGGGAACCACCATTGCATGAATATGTGAAAATATGTATAGCTTAATATTCTAAGAGACCCTTTCCATATCATACAGCCGGGCACAATGACAGATGCGGTGCAAATTAGATCAAACATAGGAATAGTGTCTGCAAACTCCAGAAAATTATATAAAATATGTATAATTGTAAACCACATTTCAAAGGAGGAAATGATAACAGTAACTTCATATGGAATCTGGTTGTGGGAAATGAGTCTTTTCTGGGTCCTGTAAGAAGATCCAGGACCTACATTGCAACAATTATATGAGGATTCAAGAGTAATCAAAAGGCCAGTATATTCCTCCATTTTCTACAAATAAAATTATTGAGATTCCAGTTACCAAATTCCAACTATTCCCTTCCCAGGTCTCCCTTTTCTGTGGTGAAAGTACAGCTTTTTAAAACAAATTTCCACTCCTTTGCTGTCAAATACTGTTGTAAAATACAATAAAATGAATTCTGTGTATACTTAAACAAAGACATCAAGAAACATGACTCTATTTCTATTATTAGATCCAACATATATGAAAATACATTTTGATTAATATAATTAAAAGAATCATGACAGAACAAATAAGGGAATTACAAACTCTCTATAGTTGTTCATTGAAAGTATGCATTTAGTGTCACTATTCCATTCACAACTTGTTTTCATGTTTAATCATAACTGAATCAGAAATTATGAGTGAATTTATAATTGATCATATGTTAAGCACACTTTGCACAAATAAGCTGTATATTAAATTTAAAGATTGAATGTGATATTTATCTAATCTAAACTGCATTATCAAAATATAGATGGTTAATAAATATCTAAAGGGTTTTTGTGTTTGGGTCTCATAGCACTTATGGTATGCAAACCAGGCACACATATAGATGTTGATGAAAAGGCAAAGAGTAATTTCAATGCCATTTTAGCAACCTCAGGATATTCACTTTTACCGTCTATCCAAAATGAAATGAATGATGCTGGGTTTTCAAAACTCATCCTCAGGTCCTTACCTAAAGCCAGTGTCAACAAGTTATTTTACAGGGTTTTGATTAAATGTAAATTATCTTTGCTGAAATAAATGCATTCTGTATCCATGAATATCCAGGTGTGTATTTTATTTGATAGAAAATAAATTCTCAATGTTCTGTGAGATTTACAAAGTGTTTAGTGATAATTTCCATTGCTCTGCATGCCCAAGATTATTGTCTAATTTATAGATAATTGTTACCAAATTATGTAGCACATCATAGCAAGCTACAGATATTTTGCACTGTCAAACTTCTTGTTTTGATTTTACTATTTGACTGTATTTGACATTGAAAAACTTGCTGCATTTCTTCCTTGCAAGGAAGAATTAATTAATTTTTTCAGAGAAGTAGCTTTTCTTTTCATTAATTTTCTTTATTTGTTTCCCTGTTTTTAATTTAATTTATTACTGTTCTAATTTATAATATTTATTTGGTTTAAGTCTAATTTGCTTTTCTTTCTCTATTTTCATGAGTTGGGAGCTGTCTTTGTTTGAGTTGCTACCAAAAATACCAGAAGCTGGCTGGGTGAAACAATGGGAATTTATTTGCTCACAGTGTTGAGGCGACAAGTCCAAAATCTAGATATCGTCAAGGATTGCTCTCTTCCCAAAGATTGTGGCATTCCAATGCTAGCCTCAGGAATCCTTGGGATTTCTTGGCTTTTCCATATGTGCTGGTTAGAAACTGTTATGGACACCAGAAAAGCCTTGTTCTTTTAATCCTAATCCAATCTTGTGGGGGTTAACCTATGGTTTAGGGTTAAACCTTTTGGTTAGATTGTATCCATGGAGAGGTAACACACCAAATGTGGGTGTGACATTTTGATTAATTTCCACAGAGGTGTGGTCCCTTCAAAGTGCATCCTGATTAGCTTACTGGGGTCCTTTAAAATGAGAATCATTTGGGAGATATCTCAGATGCAGACATTTGGGGAGATGCTTGGAGTGCTGAAAGAGATGTTTAGGGAGGTCGTACGAAACCAGAACACAGATACTTGAAAAGAAGAAATCTCCAGCCCTGAGAGATGCTAAGCTAAAAGATGAAACCCAGAGTTTTGCCCAGAGCAGCTGAGTGAGACCCACAGATGCTTGGAGAGAAAGCCAATAGATTCAGAAGCTGAAACAAGGACCTCAGATGCCAGCCATGTGCCTCCTACATGACAGACACCAGCCTTTCTTCAGATCCATGGTATCTCTCTCTGGATGCCTTAACTTGGATATTTTTATGGTTCTGTAAGCTTGTAACTTAATAAATCCTCTTTATAAAAGCCAAGCCATATCTGGTGTACTGCATTCCAGCAGCTTTAGCAAACCAGAACACCATATGGTCACATCATTCCTGTGACTTCAGGGTCGTCTTTATAAATCCACCATTTCTCTGGATTATGAACTACCCTCATTCAGTTGGCAACACCTTGACTAAAAATAACATCTGCATGTTGTCCTATTCACGTGGGGTTCACACCAGGAATGAAGGTTAAGATTAAGAACATGGCCAAATTGAAGTACATAATATACATAATGTAGGTGCTTAGAATATTCGCAGTTCCTCCCTCACATCCCTTGTGGCATTATAGTCATTAATTTTACATTTCCATATGCTATATATCTCTAAAACAGTGCTATTATTGCTTTAAAAATTGAGATAGAATAATAAAAGATTATAAATGACTTTTTCTTAAATTCCTTTTCCAGTGCTCTTCCTCTTTTGTGTGTATATCCAAGTTTATGATCTACATATCATTTCCCTCCTGCCTAAAGATCTTCTTTTAACATTTCCTAAAAGGAAGTACACTAGACAGTGCATCTCTGCAAGTAAGACACTGCGTTTTAGCACCTAACTGTCACTACAATCATAAAAACAAACTGAATTCATGAGGGTCACACTTTGAAATAAAACTAGTAGAAACCCGTTTGTCTTCATTTTTTAGATCTCTTCCACAGTTGTCATTTGGAATATTACTAATGCCTCATGAGGAAAAATGTGTCTTTTCTTCACAAAAAATCTAGCGAAATTTATTTTGCTCAGAGTAAATTATGTTTTAAAAAAATAACGACTTCTGGACCAACATGGCGGCTTAACAATGTGTGCATTTTAGTTCTTCCTCCAGAACAACTACTAAATAACCAGACACAGTACAGAACAGCTCCTGGGGCCACGTCAGTGACTGGACACACAGTGTACCCCAGTCTGGAACAGCTGGACCGGCTGTGAGCCCCCCCAGAACCGTGAGTTCCCCAAGCCGTGGTGGCCGCCCCTCCCCCACAGGCTGCTTCCCAGAGGGGAAAGGAAAGAGACTTTACCAGCAGCAGGGGCTGAACCCAACCAAACTCCAATTATGGAATTAATTAACAAATTCTAACTACTAAAAATAGGCCCCCAACTCAGGTGAACCTGGTCAAAGTGGAGGTCACTCATTTTTGCCCCGGTGCCAAGGGGGCAGGGCTGATGGAAAAAGGAAAAAAAAAAAGAAGGAAACAGGTTTTTGTGGCTGTGTTTCTACAAAGGTTTGACTGCCTTTCGATACAGTGGCAGGGCTTCTCAGGCTGCAACTGCCCCAGGCATAGGCAGAAACAAACTCGTTTGAGGGCTTGTCTGGAGTCTGTGCCTTCCCCAGGGGAGAGGTGAAGCCCAACTCAGGTGGAATCCCTCCCTCAAGGAATTCAGACACCAGGGCTTGGTAATTTGAAGCCATTAAAACCAGCCTACAACCTCTCCTCTGTCTCCACCATGCCCCCAGCCAAAGTTAAAGGTACCACATCATCTTATGCTGGTGGGACCCGTAGGCAGACAAGCACCACATATTGGGCAGGATAAGAAAAACAGAGCCCAGAGACTTCACAGGAAAGTCTTTCAACCTGCTGTGTCTCACCGTCGGGGAAACCCAACACAGGTGACTCTTTCCTCCTGATAGGAGGCCAGTTTGGTCTGGGAAAATCTGGCTGGGGTCTATAATACCTAAGTAGACCCTCCTAAGGGTGGGGGGAAAAGGCACCATACAAGCAGGGCAAGAAACAAGAAAACAAGGACTGAAAAATTCTCCTCTGTTAAACAAAACTTAAGCTAGAGGTCCAGATAAAGCTGAATTGAATGTCAAAGAACAGATAGACAACAAATTCATCCAGCAAGAAAACCCTAGGTAAAAGAAGTGCATGCAATCTCCAGAATAAACTAATTAAGGTAATTAAATGCCTAGACACCAGCAAAAAATAACAAATCACACTAGGAAAATTGAAGATATGGCCTAGTCAAAGGAACAAACCAACAATTCAAATGAGATACAGGAGCTGAAACATTTAATTCAGAATATACTAACAGACATGGAAAACCTCATCAAAAACCAAATCAATGAATTGAGGGAGGATATAAAGAAGGCAAGGAATGAACAAAAAGAAGAAATCGAAAGTCTGAAAAAAACAACCACAGAACTTATGGGAATGAAAGGCACAGTAGAAGAGATGAAAAAAACAATGGAAACACACAATGGTAGATTTCGAGAGACATAACATAGGATTTCTGAACTGGAAGATGGAACATCTGAAATCTGGCAAGAAAAAGAAAATATAGGGGAAAAATATGAGCAGGGACTCAGGGAACTGAAAGACAATATGAAGCACACGAATATATGTGTTGTGGGTGTCACAGAAGGAGAAGAGAAGGGAAAAGGAGGAGAAAAACTAATGGAGGAAATTATCACTGAAAATTTCCCAACTCTTATGAAAGACTTAAAATTGCAGATCCAAGAAGTGCAGCATACCCCAAAGAGAATAGATCCAAATAGACGTACTCCAAGACACTTACTAATCAGAATGTCAGAGGTCAAAGAGAAAGAGAGGATCTTGAAAGCAGCAAGAGAAAAGCAAACCATCATGTAAAAGGGAAGCCTAATAAGACTATGTGTAGATCTCTCAGCAGAAACCATGGAGGTGAGAAGACAATGGAATGATATATTTAAATTACTAAAAGAGAAAAACTGCCAACCAAGAATTCTATATCCAGCAAAATTGTCCTTAAAAAATGAGGGAGAAATTAAAACATTTTCAGACAAAAAATCACTGAGAGAATTTGTGACCAAGAGACCAGCTCTGCAAGAAATACTGAAGGGAGCACTAGAGACAGATATGAAAAGACAGAAGAGAGAGGTGTGGAGAAGAGTATAGAAAGGAAGACTAGGAGTAACGGTAAAAAGAAGGAAAATTAGATATGACATATAAAATCCAGAAGGCAAAATAATAGAAGAAAGTACTACCCATGTAGTAATAACACTAAATGTTAATGGATTCAACTCCCCAATCAAAAGACATAGACTGGCAGAATGGATTAGAAAACAAGACCCATCTATATGCTGTCTCTACTCAAAGGACATGAGAACAAGGACACAAACGGACATTTGCACACCAATGTTTATAGCAGCATTATTTACAATTACCAAGAGATGGAAACAGCCAAAATGTCCATCAACAGACGGGAGGCTAAACAAACTGTGGCATATACGTACGATGGAATATTATGCATCTGTAAGACAAAATAAAGTTATGAAGTATGTAACAACATGGATGGACCTTAAGGACATTATGCTGAGTGAGATTAGCCAAAAACAAAAGGACAAATACTGTATGGTCTCACTGATATGAACTCACATTAGTGAATAAACTTGGAATATTTAATTGGTAACAGAGACCATCAGGACATAGAAACAGGGTAAGATATTGGGTAACTGGAGCTGAAGGGATACAGATTGTGCAACAGGACTGAATATAAAAACTCAGAAAAGGACAGCACAATACTACCTAACTGCAATACAATTATGTTAAAACACTGAATGAAGCTGAATGTGAGAATGATAGAGGGAGGAGGGCTGGGGGCATAAATGAAATCACAATGAAAGATAGACGATAAAGATTTAGATGGTATAATCTAGGAATGCCCAGAGTGTATAATGATAATGACTAAATGTACAAATTTAAAAATGTTTTTGCATGAGGAAGAACAAAGGAATGTCATTACTGCAGGGTGCTGAAAATAGATGGTAATTAATACTTTAAATTTTCAACTTATGTGTGAGACTAAAATAAAAAATATTTATTTAATACAAAATTTATATTTTGACCAGTGCATCTCTTAACCAACTTATGTAGATAGTTGGTTGAACAATGTAAGTACATGGAACCTTGGGTAGGACATTAGATTTTATTGGTTTGTCCAGAGTGATGCCCCGATGAATCCCAGAGTGATTTGATCAGTGAGTGGAAAAGTATTTGCAAAGTCCCCTTTGGGGAAGAGTGAGAACGGGGGAAAATTCAACCTCCCCAAGTTGAATTATTGATATTCTCACAAGCAGTGTGGACAACCAAAGCTTTAGGCTGAGCCGCCAGTCTTGGGGTTCGTTCATATGAAACTTAACCCCACAAAGGATAGGTCAAGTCTACTTAAAATTTAGGCCTAAGAGTCACCCCCAAGAGAACCTCTTTTGTTGCTCAGATGTGGCCTCTCTCTCCAGCCAACACAGCAAGCAGACTCACCACCCTCCCCCTGTCTGCATGGGGCATGACTCCCAGGGGTGTGGATCTTCCTGGCAATGTGGGAGAGAGATACTGGAATGAGCTGAGACTCAGCATCAAGGGATTGAGAAAACCTTCTCGGCCAAAAGGGGGAAGAGTGAAATGAGATAAAATGTCAATGGCTGTGAGATTCCAAACAGAGTTGAGAGGTTATCCTGGAGGTTATTCTTACACATTAAGTAGATATCACCTTGTTATCCAAGATGTAATGGAGAGGCTGGAGGGAACTGCCTGAAAATGTAGAGCTGTGTTCCAGTAGCCATGTTTCTTGATGATGATTGTACAATGATATAACTTTCACAATGTGACTGTGTGATTGTGTCTGATGCTCCTTTTATCTACCTTGTCAACAGACGAATAGAACACATGGAATAAAAATAAATAATAGGGGGAACAAATGTTAAAATAAATTCAGTTTGAAATGCTGGTGATCAATGAGGGGGAGGGGTATGTAAATTTTTTTTTCTTTTTCTGTTTTTGTTTTATTTTTCTGTTGTCTTTTTCTGAATTGATGCAAATGTTCTGAGAAATGATCATGATGATGAATATGCAACTATGTGATGATATTGTGAATTACTGATTATATATGTAGAACAGAATAAGCATATATTAAGGATGTTTGCGTTTCTTTCTTGTAATTTTTTTAATTAATAAAAAATTGTAATAAATAAATAATACAAATTTTACTTTTAACAATTTAGACCATTTCTAAACATACATTTTTAAAGTCTTGGCTAAGACTCCCCTTCTCAACATGAACAAGTCTAAATGGTGCTACCCAGGGATCCCACGGACTGGGAGAGGGTCAGGGAGAAGGAGAAGGAGTAACAGAGAGGATAGGAGTCATCAAGTGAGTGTGGCTGCTGAATCAATGTGTTAATGTTCCTTCCAGTCTCCAGTGTTTTGGAGCTGCTAGAAGGAAATACATGACATGGTGGAATTGTAACCCATGACAAACCCTGGGATCTGTTCAGCTACCATTTCTTGAAGTGTGCTTTGAAAATTACTGCTTTTTCTTCCTTTGCTTTGTCTATATGTTATATTTACAATAAAACCACCCTTCCCCTCTCTGCGTGGGACATGACTCCCAGGGATGTGTACCTTCCTGGCAACATGGGACAGAGAACCTGGAATGAGCTGAGATTCAGCATCAAGGGACGGAAAAAACCCTAGAATGAGCTGAGAATTAACATCAACGGATTGAGAGAAACTTCTCGACCAAAGGGGGAAGAGTGAAATGAGACTAAGTGTCAATGGTGGAGAGATTCCAAACAGAGTTGAGAGGTTATCCTGGAGGTTATTCTTATGTATTAAGTAGATATCACCTTGTTGCTCAAGATGTAGCAGAGAGGCTGGAGGGAACTGCCTGAAGATGTAGAGCTGTGTTCCAGTAGCCATGTTTCTTGATGATGACTGAACAATGATATAGCTTTCACAATGAGACTCTGCGAATGTGGAAACCTTGTGTCTGATGCTCCTTTCAGCTACTATATCAACAAAAGAGTAGAACATATGGAATAAAAATAAATAATAGGGGGA
>PVIY010041172.1:5871-21931 GCA_004026745.1 Myrmecophaga tridactyla
TTTTTTTTTTTTTTTTTTTTTTTTTTTTTTTTTTTTTTTTTTTTTTTTTTTTTTTTTTTTTTTTTTTTTTTTTTTTTTTTTTTTTTTTTTTTTTTTTTTCCTTTTTTTTTTTTTTTTTTTTTTTGCTCTCTGTTTCATTTAACATCACTCTAATCTTTGCTACTTCTTCCTCCTGCTCACTTTGGATTAAGTTTCCTTTTCTCTTTCTAGTATGTCCACTTTTGAAGTTACATCTGTGATTTAAAGTTGTTCTCCTTTTTTTTGTATGCTGTATGGTGGAGGTCACATTTTATTCTTTTTCCATGTGACTATCTCATTGAAGCACCATTTGTTGAGTTTTTTGGATGGGAAGGGGGAAGTGCATGGGCTAGGAATTGAACCAGTATCTCCTACATGGCAGGCGAGAATTCTACCACTGAACTACCCTTGCACCCCTTCTCCCTTTTTTTTTTTTTTTAATTTGCATATGGGCAGGAGGCACCAGGGATCGAACTCCAGATCTCCAGCATGGCAGGTCGGAGCTCTGCCTGCTGAGCCACGTCAGCCGCCCCTTCTCCCTTTTTAATGTAAGCATTAGAGCTATAAATTTCTCTCTCAGCACTGTGTTTGCTACATCTCATAAATTTTGGGATGTTGTATTTTCATTTTCATTTTCCTCGAGATACCTCCTGATTTCCTCTTTAACCTATTGGTTGCTTAAGAGTATGTTGTTTAATTTCCACATATTTGTGAATTTTCCATTTCTCCCTCTGTTAAAGATTTCTAGGTTCATTTCTCTGTGACTGAAGAATATACATTATATGATTTCAGTATTTTTTAATTTATTGAGACTCTTGTGACCCAACATATGGTCTATCCTGGAGACTGATCCATGTGCATGTAGAAGACTGTGTATTCTGTTTTCATACACTCAGTGTGTATGTTCGGGTGTAACGTTCTATATATGTATATGCCTGGTATGTCTAGTTGGTTTAGTGTATCAGTCAAATCCTGTACTTCCTTATTAATCTTCTAACTAGATGTTCTATCCATTATTGAGAGTAAGTGTTAAAGTCTCCTACTGTTGATATAGAGCCATCATTTTCTCCTTTCAAATATGACTGTATTTTCTTCTGTATTTTGCAGTTCTGCTGTTAGATGCATGTATTTATAATTGTTACATCTTCCTGTTGAATTATCCCCTTTATCAGCATGTAATGACCATTTTTGTCCCTCATAATTGTTTTTATTTTTTTGCGTGGGCAGGCACTGGGAATCAAACCTGGGTCTCTGGCATATAATTGTTTTTTGACTTGCAATCTATTTTATCCAATATTTGTATAGCTATCCCAGAATTCTTTTGCTTACTACTTGCATGGTATATATTTTTCCATCCTTGCACCTTTAACTCTTGTATTTTTTCCCTTAAGGTGAGTCTCTTGCAGACAGCATATAGTTAAGTCACTTTTTTTTCATCCATTCTGCCAATCTCTGCCTTTTGACTGTAGAGTTTAATCCATTTACATTTAAAGACACTGTTGGTAATACAACATATTCTTCTGCCGTTTTGCCTTTATAAGTCTTATACATTTTTAGTCCCTCAGTTCTTCAGTTAATGCCTACTTTTATATACTTTTGATTTTTTGTTTTTACCATATTGAGTGCCTTCTCTTTTCTATCTGGATATATATGCATATATTTTTCATACTTTTTCCTTGTGGTTACCATAGGATTAAAATTTAGCATCCTAAATCTATAACAACCATATCTGGTTTGATACCCACTTAACTTCAGTATCATACACAAATACTTTTCCTATACTCCTCTGGCCTTTCTACCCTTTTTATACTTGTTACAGTTTTTATCTTTGTACAAACCACAGATTTGTTTTTAAGCATTTGCATTTTAGCATCTGCCGAAAGTAAGAACTGAAGTTACATACCAATACACTACTATAATACTGACATTTGTAATTACCCAAATGGTTACCTTTACTGGAGATCTTTTTTACTTTGTGCTGCTTTTGAACCTCTGTCCAATGTCCTTTCCTTTCAGTCTGAAGAACTCCTGTTGGCATTGCTTGTAGGGCAGGTTTAATGGTGATGAACTGCCTCATCTTTTGTTTATCTGGAAATGTCTTAATCTCTCATTTTTCAAGGAAAGTGTCAAGATATAAAATTCTTTGTTGGCAGTTGTTTTCTTTCAGTACTTTAAGTATTTCAACCCACTGGCTTCTTGCCTCCATGGTTTCTGATGAGAAAGTGGGAATGGAAGAGTCCAAAATCTGTAGGGTAGACTGTGAAACTGGTGGCTCCAATGAAGGGTCTGTACAAACTCCACAGGAAAGGTTCACTGGCTGAAGAAGCAGTGAAAGAGTTTCTCTTCTCCCTTAAATGCCTTCAACTGATTGGAGTATCTTGCAGGAGGCGCACCTTAGTTGATCACAGATGTAATCAGCCACAGATGCAGTCAACTGACTGATGATTTACTCAGCCAGCCACAAAATATCCTTGCAGCAACGGTCAGGACAGTGCTTGCCTGACCAGACAACTGCACATAATCATTTGGCCAATTTGACACCTGAGCCTAACCATTACAGTCTCCAATGTCTTGGAGCAGCTAGAAGGAAAAACCTAAAATTATGGAACTATAACCCATAACAAATAGCATTCATTCTAATTGGGATTCGCTTGTACATAACATGTTGCTTTTCTCTTGCAGCTTTCAGAACTCTCTCCCTCTCCTTTGTATAGGCTAGCGTGATCAATATATGATAGAAAATATTTTTCTTTATGTTTATCCTCTGTACTGTTCTCTGGGCTTCTCGGATGTGCTTATACCTGTCTTTTGCTAAGTTTCGGAAGTTCTCTGTCATTATTTCTTTGAATATTCCTTCTGCTCCTTTCTTTCTTCTCCTTTTGGGACTCCCATATCACAGCTATTGGTATGCTTGATGGTATCCCAGAAGTGTCTTTGGCTATTGTTCTAGTGTGCTAACTGCCAGAATGCAATATACCAGAAACAGAATGGCTTTTAAAAAGGGGAATTTAATAAGTTGCTTATTAAATTAGTTTACAGGTCTAAGGTCCCAATTAAAACAAGTCTATAGAAATGTCCAATCTAAGGCATCCAGGGGAAGATACCTTGGTTCAAGAAGGCTGATAAAGTTCAGTATTTCTCTCTCATCTGGAAAGGCACATGGTGAACACAGTCAGCATTCCTCTCTCATCTGGAAAGGCACATGGCGGACACAGCATCATCTGCTAGCTTCTTCTGGCTTCCGATTTCATGAAGCTCCCTGGGAGGCATTTTCCTTCTTCATCTCCAAAGGTCGCCGGCTTGTGGACTCTGCTTCATGGTGCTGCAGTATTCTCTGCTCTCTCCGAATCTCCTTCTTCTCCAAAATGTTTCCTCTTTTATAGGACTACAGAAACTTGTTAAGATCCACCCAAATGGGTGGAGATTTGTCTTCACCTAATCCAGTTTAACAACCACTCTTGATTAAATCACAATTCCAGGGAGATGATCTGATTACAGTTTCAAGCATATAGTATTGAATAGGGATTATTCTGCCTTTATGAAATGGGATTTAGATTAAAATATGGCTTTTCTAGGGGACATACATCCTTTCAAACCAGCTATTTTCACTCTGTATAATTATTTTTTCTTTCTGTTCCTCAGCCTGACTCCTTTCACTTGTCCTGTCTTCGAGTTTGCTGATTCTCTCGTCTGTGAGCTCTAATCTCTTGAAACCCTCCTGGACATTTCTTATTTCAATTATTGTGGTCTATAATTCCAGTAGTTCTGTTTGGCTCTCTCTTAAAATTTCTGTATCTTTGTTGAAATTCTCATCTTGCTCATTCACTGTTTTCCTTATATCCTTTAGTTATTTTTTTTTTCATCTCCTTGAGCATTTTTAAGATCATTTAAAAATTTTCTTTGTTTGGTATGTCCACATTCTTGTCTTCATTAGTGTTTTCTGGATTTTTATCCTTTTCCCCTGAATGGGCCATCATTTCCTGTTTCTTTATTTGCCTAGTCCTTTTATTGTATACTGTACATATAATACATAAATATTTTATTTATTTATTTATTTTTGGAGGGTGTGGTCCAAGAATCGAACCCAGGTCTCCCGTATGGAAGGCAAGCATTATACCATGGAACCACCCATGCACCCTCATTTTAATATTTTAAACTGTTAACTGTGGCATTTATTCCTTCATTGAGATGTCTGTTTCCTGATTTTGTTACCAGTTGGTGATAATGTAGAGATTTGTTTGGGATACAGTCCTCTTTTAAGGAATTTCTGCTCAAGGCTATGCTGTGTCTTTTCTGGGCCTTTGTCTTACCTTGGACTTGTGCTTGTTAGTTGTTTTGGAGTTCCCCTGTTTACAGGAGTTTGAATGTCCCCTCTGTTTCCCAGGAGACAGATTTCCCTCTCCTAGTTCATTAATACAGGCAAGCTTGTGTCCTGTACTGTCTGCCTCTATAGTTTCTTATACTCCTTTTGTTGTCTCAAGCTGCTTTTGCCTGGAGGGCAAATTCTGGGAGGAGGGGTACACTGGAGAAGAGTTTCCCAAGTCAGTCATTCCCAACCAAAACAGGTCCAGGGACCCAACAAAAAGGGCACAGACCAGCCCTAAGCTGCCTTTCGGAAGTGTCAGGAAGGGCCCTGGGAACTTCTTTCACATCTTCCCAAAGTTGAGCTTTCTTGACTTGCCAAGCAAATGCTACCCTTAACTTGTCTTCATAGCCCTCACCTCTTCCCCTGTCTTTTTCTGGGGTAGGTTGGAACACTGGCTGCCATCTGAACCAGGCCCCCAGTGATCTGAAGTCTGTGGCATCCCCTGGTTTTGGGAAAGAGGATTTTTATGTCTTCTTCTGTCACCAGTGAGCAAGCCAGGTGCTGGACCATACGTGGTGGTCTGCTGTGGGGATGGGCAATGGGCCTGTATCCACCATTCTTAGATAGAGCAATTTATTGGTCTTTATCATACTTTACCAGTGTTTTCTTCCCACTCTTCCCTGGATGCTGTAGTGTTTGTTCTCTTGACTTCCAAAGTTTCAGAATAGTTGCTTCAGACAGTTCTTGCCTGTTTAAGGACTGAATGGGAGGACTGAATCCTGGAGCTTCCCATTCCGCCATCTTCTCACAATCCTCTTTGAAAGGCTTTAATTTTGATGAGGTTCAGTTCATCTGTTTTTACCTTTTGGTATAAAGTCTAAGAATGTAGTGCCTAATACAAGTCTTTAAACTATTTTTCTATGTTTTCTTCTAAGAATTGTATAGTTCCAGTTTTTATATTTAGGTTGTTAAACCAATTTGAATTAATTTTTGTTTATGGTATGAAGTAGGGGTCCACTTTCATTCTTTTGCATGTGGAGATCCAGGTTTCCCAGCACCATTTGTTGATCAGACTGTTCCTTCCCCACTGAGTGGTCTTGGCACCTGCTTTAGTTTCTGGCTGCTAAAACAAATACAATGGTTTGGTTTAAACTATGAGAATTTATTGGTCTGCAGTTTTGAGGCAAGGTGAAGTCTAAAATTGGTGGTTAGCAAAGCAATGTGTCTTCCCAGAGGACTGTGGCATTCTGGGGCTAGATGCTGGAGATCCTTGGTATTTGGCTTTTCTGTCACATGGCAGTGCACATGGTGGCATCTTCAGCTTTCTCTTCCAGGTTCTGTTGACTTCCAATGTCCAGGTGTTTCCTGTGGCTTCCTTCTCCTGCCTCTGTACCTGACTTTCACTCTGCTTATAAAGGTGCCCAGTAATCTGGATTAAAGTTGGGCTACATTTTAATTGCAGTAACATCTTCAGGAGATCTTATTTATAACTGGTCCACAACCACCAGAGTTAGGACCAAGGCCAAGAACATGTCTGAACTGGGGTACACAATTCGATACACCACAGCACCCTTAACAAAAATCAATTGGCCATAGATTTGTGGGTCCTTATTGTTATTTAACAGCTTTACTGAGATATAATTGACATACCTAAACTGTACATAATTAAAGTACACAAGTTTTGAATATGTAGAAACTGATGAAATCATCAATACAGTGAAGGTCATAAATATATCTATCACCCTTAGAAGTTGCTTTATGTTCCTTTGTCATCCCTTCTCTTGAACTGCTCCCCATCTCCAGGCAACAATTGATCTGTTCCACTTTCTGTCATAGGATTAGACTGCATTTTACGAGTATTTTTTATAAATGGATCATACAGTGTATACTCTTCTTTCTGGCTTTTTCATTTAGCATAGTAATCTTGAGATTCATTCACTTAGTTGCTTGTAACTATAGTTCATTCCCTTTTATTGTTGAGTAATATTTCAGTTTATGTATATGTCACAATATGTTCTCACCGTGTTGATGAACATTTGAATAATTTTCAGTTCTTGGTTATTACAAATAAAGTAACTATAAATATTCATGTAAAAGTCTTTGTATTTACATATATTACTTTTTGTCTTAGATAAATAATTAGGAGTTAAATAGCTGGATCATATTGTAGGTGTATGTTTACTTTTTTTAAGAAGCTGTGAAGTTGTTTTCTGCAGTAGTGTATGAGTTCCAATTTCTTCCCATCTTCACCAACATTTGGTATGGACACACTTTTAAATTTTAGCCATTCTAAAATGTAGGTATGGAGTACCTAAAATAAGTAGGTATGGAGAGGTATCTTACTGTGGTTTTAATTTATATTTCTCTAATATTGATTTTGAGCATCTTTTTATGTATTTATTTGCCTTCCATATATTTTCTTTGGCGTAATGCCTATTCAAATCTTTCACCATTTTTTTTTTAACTTTTTAAGTTGTATAACATATATACAAAGCAAAGAAAGAAAAAAGCAATAGTTTTCAAAGCACTCTTCAACAAGTAGTTACAGGACAGATCCCAGAATTTGTCATGGGCTACCATATCATCACCTCAGATTTTTCCTTCTAGTTGCTCCAGAACATAGGAGGCTAGAAGGAATAAATACTTTTTTATCATCACAATCAATTTTTTTTCCTTTTTGTGAAAAATAACATATATACAAAAAAGCAATAAGTTTCAAAGCACAGCACCACATTTAGTTATAGAACAGATTTCAGAGTTTGGCATGGGTTATAAGTCCACGATTTTAGCTTACTTCTAGCTGCTCTAAGATACTGGAGACTAAAAGAGATGTCAATTTAATGATTCAGCTATTCATATTCGTTTGTTAAACCCTACCTTCTCTGTATACTCCACCATCATCTTTGATCTTCCTATCCCACTCTTTAGGGGTATTTGGACTATGCCCATTCTAACATTTTCATGTTGGAAGGGGCTGTCAATAACATGGGGTAAGGAGGTGGAACTAGCTGATGTTCTGGAGAGGCTGGGACCTTTAGGTTTCAGGATTTATCTGGTCCAGGGACCTATCTGGAGGTTATAGGTTTCCTGAAAGTTACCCTAGTTCATGGAACCTTTGTAGACTCTTATGTATTGCCATAGGTGTTCCTTAGGATTGGCTGGAATGGTTTTGATTAGGGTTTGGCAACTTATGATAGGTAGAAATGTCTAACTGAAGCTTACTTTAGGAGTGACCTCCAGAGTAGCCTCTTGATTCTATTTGAACTCTCTCAACCACTGACTGATACTTTATTAGTTACACTTTTTTCCCCCTTTTGGTCAGGATGTTATTGTTGATCCCATGGTGCCAGGGCCAGACTCATCCCTGGGAATCATCTCCACTTAACAGCCACTCTTGACTGTCATATTTTCAGGGAGATGACCTGATTACAGTTTCAAACATACAGTACTGAATAGGGATTAGAAGAAATGGCTGCCTTTACAAAATGGGATTAGGATTAAAACATGGCTTTTCTTGGGTACATTAATCATTTCAAACCAGCACATTCCACCCTGTGGACACTAAAAAAGACATGTTTTTCCATATACAAAATACACTCATAACAATATCAGAGAACCTTAAACCATCAGTAACATTAAGATACAATACAAGATTAAAACCAGTACAAAATCTCAAAGTTAGTTACAGGCATAGTCTGTCCTAAAGCAAGGTTCTCCTCCAGGTCTGGACCTGTAGAAACTCAAAACAAGTTAACTGCTGCCAACATACAAAAGAGGAACAATCATAGGATACATATACCCATTTCCACAGGGAAGAAGGAACACAGGGGTCACCAGACCCAAGCAGTTTCAAAAACCGGCAGGGAAACACCATTAGATTTCAGAGTCTGAGAGTCATTAATTTTTGGGGCTTTAGAAAGCGGCAGTCCCACCCTTTCCAAAGGCCTACGCAGAGGCCTGCCTCTCTCCAAACGTAACCTTGGGGGACATTAGGGAGACTACCTTTTTCTCGGCTGCACCCTCTCCAAGGATCGGGGCTGCACCCGGGCTCTTTGCCATTTCCAGGGCACACACTTAACCCCTCCATGTGGTGGTAGCCAGGCTCTCCCCAAACCCCAGGGAATGTGCTTCACCCTCTCCAAAGCCTGAGGCGGCACAACTCTTCCACTGCAACAGGTGGAAGGCCCATTCTCTGCCTTCGGGGCAAGCTCACCCTCTCCCCATGCTTGGGTGTCTGCTCTCCTGGCCCGAGGCTTCTTGACTTCAGATCCCAACCTCCATGGTTTTGTCTCTGAAGTTATTTTTTTCTCCAACGTGTCCCTTCTCTGTCCCTCTCAGCCCCAACTGGCAGTGATTCTCTTTATACCGATCCTGCAATACTCTTGTTGGCTTTCTATGCAGTAACTTTGGATCAAGCCCATCAGACATAAGGAGTTTCCACAAATCCTTCTTGGATAACTCCACGTCCAATCCTGGCTTTCTCTGAAATGGCTGACTGGTTCCACATTTGGCCAAATCCTCATGTGGGGTGCTGTTTTCTGGGGTCACCCTTTAGGAAGCCCAGAATTCTCCAGAACATCAATTTCTAGTTTTTTTGTACCCAAGAGTTCAGTTTTCAGCTTATCTCTTTCCTGTGGTATTTCACTTTAAGCTGCAAGGAGAAACCAGGCTGCACTTTCCACATCTAACTTGGAAATCTCTTCTGCTAAATATCCAAATTCATCACTTTTAAAGTCTGCCTTCCAGCCAAAGCCACTAGTCTACTTTGCCAGATTATTTGCCATTTTAAAACAAGGATTGCCGTCTATCCAGTCTGTGATAACACACACCTCATTTCTGTCTAGAGCCTGGTCAGAGGTATCTTTAGAATACACATTTCTACCAAGAGTCTCTTCAAAGCATTCCATAGCCTTCTCTATCAAGCTTCTCACAACTCTTTCAGAATCTTCCCCTTATCCATTTAAAAAGCCATTCCAGGGCGGGCCGTGGTGGTTCAGCCGGCAGTGTTCTCGCCTGCCGTGCCGGAGACCTGGGTTCATTTCCTGGTGTCTGCCCATGCAATAAAAAAGAAAGAAAGAAAGAAAAAAAAAATAAATAAAAAGCTGTTCCAATATGTTTGATATTTGGAAACTGCAGCAGCACCCTACTCTCAGTACCAAAATCTGTTCTAGTTTGCTAGCTGCGGAATGCAATATAACAGGAATGGAATGGCTTTTTAAAAGGGGAATTTAATAAGTTGCTAGTTTACAGTTCTAAGTCCAAGAAAATGTCCCAATTAAAACAAGTCTATAGAAATGTCCAATCAAAGACATCCAGGGAAAGATACCTTGGTTCAAGAAGGCCAATGAAGTTCAGGGTTTCTCTCTCAAGTGAGAAGGCACATGGCAAACATAGGGTTTCTCTCTTGGTTGGAAGGGCATATGGCGAACATGGCGTCATCTGCTAGCTTTATCTCCTGGCTTCCTGTTTCATGAAGCTCCCTGGGAAGCATTTCCTTCTTCATCTCCAAAGGTCACTGGCAGGTAGCCTCTCTGCTTCTTGTGGCTATGTCATTCTTCTCTACACTCTCTGAATCTCTATCATTCTCCAAAATTATAGGATTCCGATAAACTAATCAAGACCTACCTAGAATGGGTGAAGATGTGTCTCCACCTAATCCAGCTTAACAACCACTCTTGATAAAATCACATCTCCAGGGAGATGATCTAATTACAGTTTCAAACATACAGTACTGAATAGGGATTAGATGAAACAGCTGCCTTTACAAAATGGAATTAGGATTAAAACATGGTTTTCTAGGGCACATAAATAATTTCTAACCAGCACACACCTGCATTTATTAGGTATCATGTATAATGCCCAAAGCCCACAGTTCATCAACAGTCTCAATTTTAGATAATTTCTTTATTCCCAAGAGAAACAAATCTTTCACCTATTTTTAAACTGATTTGTTTTTTCTTATTTTTGAGTTTTGGGAGATCTTTATATATTCTGGATACAAGTCCTTTTATAAGTTATCTGCTTTGCAAAGATTTTTCCTAGACTGTGGTGATATGTTTGTTCTTTTAGTGTCATTTGAAGAGCAGAAGTTTTTAATTTTGATGAAGTCTTAGTTGATTTATTTTTTTCTTTTGTGGGTTGTAGTTTTTGATGTTATATATATGAATTCTTTGCTTGGCTTACGATCACAAGGAGTTTCTCCTGTGCTTTCTTCTAGAAGTTTTATAGTTTTAGATCCTACATTTATGTCTATTTTTAGTTAATTTTTGTATATGGTGTGAGGTATGCATTCAGGTTCCTTTATTTGCATGTGGATGTACCAGTTCCAGTACATTTGCCTTTGCGCCTTCATTAAAAATAAATTGTCTTTGGGTTTTCTTTATATTTTCATTTTATCTTACTATTATTTTTTATTTTTGAGTAATAAAAATGTTCTGAAATCGATTATGGTGATGATTGCACAAGTGTATGATGATACTAGAAGCCACTGATGGTATACTTTGGATGAATTGTATGTGAATATACTCAATAAAATTGCATTAAAAAAATCAGTTGTCCTTTTTTTCCTGGTTTTATTTCTAGACTGTATTTTATCTGTACTATTGATCTGTTTGTCCATGTTATGCCAATACCATGCTGTTTTGATTACTATAGCTTTATAATAAGTCTTGAAATCTGGCAGTGATAGTCATCAGACTTTGTTGTTGGCCCTTCCCACATCCCTTTGATGGCCTGGTGTGGACCTGGCCTGGAGTTCCAGAGGGAGCAGAGGAACCTTCATGCACATACCATGAGTGTATGTGCCTGGCCTAGTCTATTTGGTAGGGGCCTGAGGGATTGAGCCAGGACATTCATTGCAGCCTCACTATCCAGAATTTCCATCAATGTGTGTAGAAAACTGCTCACAGAGCTCTTCTACTGAATGCTGTGGGAGAGCAGTGAGGTTGTGGCTACCTGGGGCAAGGGATTGCTGTGTGTGATACATACAGTTCATTGCCCAGGACCATGAGGAAGCTGTTTCTTAGGGAAGAGGGGACATTTTATATGTGTAAATGAGGGAATTCCTAGGGCTGCACACATGCCCAAGACAAAATGCATGTGCAGAAGGGACCGGGGAGGCACTAACACTTTGACCTTGAGTGATTCTCTAAATTCATTGTATAGATAAACTCTGAAGTAGAGCACTCCCACAAATCAATCTGCAAAGACTGGGAAAGGTATTTTTTTCTTTTCCTTTGTTTTTAGCTCCTAGCATTCAAAGAAAGTCTGTCATAACTAGCTGGATACAAGCATAAGGAACAGATACCTCAGAATCTAAATTCCAGAAATAACATATTAAAATATCAAAATGTCCAGGTTTCAACAAAAGACTATAAAACATACAAAAGAAACAGGAGCAATGGCCCAGACAAAGGAGAAAATTAAGGCATTAGAAGCCATCAATGAGGTGAACAGATCTGGGGCATACCAAAGACTTTAAAAAATGGTCCTAACTATGCTCAAAGAGCTCAAGGAAAACATGGACAAAGAACTAAAGAGAATCAGAAAGCTTATAGAAAGAAACAAAGAGAATGTCAGTACAGAGATGGAAATTATGAAAGGGAATGGAACAGAACTGAAGACCATGGTAACAGAAATTTAAAATTCTCTTTCTGGGGTTCAACAACAGATTGGAGTTGGCAAAAGGAAGAATTGGTGATATTGAAGGTAAGACCACTGAAATCATCCACTCTGAAGAGCATGAAGGAAGAATGAAGAAAAGTGAATGGAGCCTGAGGAAGCTGTGGGACATAGGCATACCAATATACCTATTGTTGGAGTCCCAAAAGGAGAAGAAAGAGAGGAAGGGGCAGAAAGAATATTTTAAGAAGTAATTGCTGAAAACTTACCAAATTAAACAAAGCACATGAATATACACATCCCGGATACTCACCAAACTCCAGACAGGATAAACCTAAACAGACATGACATGTTATAATCAAACTGTTAAATGCAAAAGATATAGAGAGAATTCTGAAAGCTTAAAGAGAGAAACAAGGTGTCATGTACAAAGGAGCCTCAATAACATTGTGTCAGGTTCTCACTGGAAACAATGGAGGCAAGAAGGCAGTAGGATAACATATTCAAAGTGCTGAAAGCAAAAAATAACCACCAAGGATTCTGCATCTGGCAAAAGCATCTTTCAAAAATTGAGGCAGAAATTATGATACCCACCAATAAACAAAAGCTAACGAAGTTCATCACCACTAGACTGACCTTACATGAGATGCTAAAGGAAATTCTGCAGGCTGAAAGGAAAGGACAATAGACAATAGATCAAGTTGCATGGAGAAATAAAAATCTGTTAAGAGTAATGGCGTGGGTAAATATAAATGCCAGTGCTGTTGTATTTTTGGTTTGTAATTGCATTTTTTACTTCCTACAGAATCTAAAAGGTAGAAGCATATGTAATGAGAAATCATTGGGTTTGGACATATAATGTATAAACATGTAATCTGTAACAAAAATCATATAGAGTTGGGAAAACAGGGTGGGTACAGGAGCATAGTTTGTGTGTATGCTATCAAAGCAAATGAGGTAGTTAAAGATTTAGGATGTTAATTTTAAGCCCTGTGATAGCTACAAAGAAGATATCAGAGAATGTGCAGTCATAAATACAGAAAAAGTACAGTTTGCCAGGGTCAGGGAGCTGGGGAATGGGTGTAGGATTTCTATGTGGGGAGGTGGAAAAGTTTTAGTAATGAAGATGGTGAAGTGTACATTAATGGTGAGTATGAGTAATCCCACTGAATGGTATACTTGAGAGTGGTCAAGATGGGAAAGTATATGTTGTGTATATATTCCCACAATTATAAATATAAAAAATTATTTTTATATATAGAAAAAAGAGCAACTAAAGAGACGATTAATTGCAGTATGGGATTCTGGATAGGATCTAATAAGAGAGGAAAAACGGCTCAAAAGGACATTATTGGGACATTAGAAAAATTGGAATATAGACTGTAAGCTTAATGTCAACGTTAAATTTCTTGAGTTTTTAACTGCTCTTAAGGTGGCTACATAAGTGAGTTCCCTTGTTCTTAAGAAATACACGTAGTAGTAAGTGTTCAAGGAGCGTGATGTATACACACAAGTGTTCAGAAAATGGACTGATAAATATAGATAGATGGTTTGATAGATGGATAGATAGAAAGATAAAGCAAATTGGTGGCTCTGAATATCTGGGGGCGGGGTAGGGATTTGTTGGAGTGCTCTTTGTAGGGTTTCTGTTACTTTTGTAACTGTCCTATGAGTTTGAAAGTGTTTCAAAGCAAAAAGTTTTTCAAGATAAAAAGGCAGGGCACAAACTGGGAAAAAATAGTCTCAAAATATGTATCTCATAATGGACTTGTATCAAGAATATATAAAGAACTCATGCATGTAATAATAAGGTTAAAAGACAAAGGCCAAATGTTTGAACAGACATTTCACAAAAGAAGTTAGGCTGCTAATCTTGTGGAAATTTACTCAACATAATTAGTCACCAGGGAAATACTAATTAAAAAACATGAGATATCACCTCATACCCTCTGGGATATCTAAAATTAATACACTAACAGCTCCAAGTGTTGGTGAGAATGTGAATCAGCTAGAATCTCATGCATTGCTAGTGGGAGTGTGTAATGGTATAATCAGGATGGGAGACATTTTGAGAATTGCTTTATAAATTTAAACACACATTTGCTATGTGTCTGAACAATTCCACTTGTAGTTATTTAGCCAAGTGAAACAAAAGCATCTGTCTATAAAACAACATGCGTGCTCATAGCAGCTTTACTCAAAATAGCCCGTAGTAAATACAACCCAAATGTCCAAGAATCAAATATATAAACAAATTGTGGTATGTTTGTACACTAGAATATAACTCATTCCTAAGAAAGAATGTCCTAGTAATAAACTCAGTAACTTGAATGAATTTTAAAAATATCATGTTGAATGAATGAAGGAAGCCAGATACAATAGAATATACATGTATGATTTTTATAGCAGGCAAAACTAATCTGTAGTCATGGTCATCAGAGTAATTGTTGCCTGGGGTTTTTAGCAGGATGGGAGATTGGTTACAAATAGGCATGAAGGGACTTTCTGTGGTGGTGAAAATGTTCTATATCTTACTTAGGGAGATGGTTACGTGGATATATATTTTTGTCAAAACTCAGTGAACTAACTATACATTCTGTATGTGTTCATTTTATCATATGTAAATTACACCCTAATGTACTTGGGTCAAAAAATGAATTCTAGGTGGATTGTAGATCTAAATGTGAACAGCCAAATAAAAAGCTCCTATAAGATAACATGGGAAAATACTTTCATGACTTTGGGGCATAGAAAATTTCTTTAAAAGCACTAACCATAAAGTAAAACATCGATAAATTAGACTGTTAAAATCTGGAACTTCTTGTCATCAAAAGACATCTTTAAGAGAATGAAAAAGGCAAGCTACTGTATGGAGAAAAGAACGTATATGCATATATATATACACACACATATACATACAACATGTTTATATGTGTATTTTTTCCCCTAACATTAGAGGAGCCTGTCTGTAAACTAGAGCAATGGGGAACTTCTACATATGATATAGGAGTCAGAGTTAATTGCTAATGCCTTTCCTTGTCCCCAAGGAATAAGAATACCTGTCCATTTGGGTGGCATTTTCCAGCGTTAAGACCCGCATATTTGGTGGATGCCTCTGGGTATGGGTTTTGGCAATCTCAGTACTAGCTCCTGTTCTAATTGAAGGAATACTTTATTCCAGTGTTAATTTTATTCTTATTGTTGATGAAGTGGGCATGGGACTCAACGCTCCTTTGCTGAGGTTTGTCCTGTTATTGCTGCAGTATTTATTAGCTTAATTGATTCACATAAAAAAAGTGCCTACCTATAAAATGAGTGGTTGAGAGATAACTGTTGTAGCTGTTGTTTTAAAATACCATTCTTCCTTTCTGTCACGTCAGCTGCCTGGGGTTTGTATAGCAGATGAAAGTGTCAGGCAATTTTTCTTTCTTTTTTTTTAACATATATATTTTTTATTAATTAAAAAAATTAACAAACACAAAAATATTAACATATCATTCCATTCTACATATACAATCAGCAATTCTCAATATCATCACATAGTTACATTTTCAATATTTCTTAGAACATTTGCATCGATTTAGAAAAAGAAATAAAAAGACAACAGAAAAAGAAAACGATAACAGAAAAAAAAAGATTATACATACTATACCCCTTACCCCTCGCTTTCATTTATCACTAGCATTTCAAACTAAATTTATTTTAACATTTGTTCCCCCTATTATTTATTTTTATTCCATATGTTCTACTCATCTGTTGATATGGTAGATAAAGGAAGCATCAGACACAAGGTTTTCACAATCACAGAGTCACATTGTGAAAGCTATATTATTGTTCAATCATCATCAAGAAACATGGCTACTGGAACACAGCTCTACATTTTCAGGCAGTTCCCTCCAGCCTCTCCATTACATCTTGAACAACAAGGTGATATCTACTGAATGTGTAAGAATAACCTCCAGGATAACCTCTCGACTCTGTTTGGAATCTCTCAGCCATTGACACTTTGTCTCATTTCACTCTTCCCCCTTTAGGTCGAGAGGGTTTTCTCAATCCCTTGATGCTGGGTCTCAGCTCATTCTAGGGTTTTTCTCAATCCCTTGATGCTGAGTCTCA
>PVIY010041173.1:0-21793 GCA_004026745.1 Myrmecophaga tridactyla
GTTCCCGACCCCCAGTACCCCTCTCCTATTTCGGTGGTGCGGCGATCCGAACTCACCCCGTGGATACTGGACCTTACACCCTTTCCCCAGTACCCCATCCGAATTTGGGGCTCCGGTCTGGGGCGGGGCCGGGGGCGGGGCTCCCGCCTCGGGGGCGGGGCTCCTGTCGGTGCCGGGGGCCCTCTGTGCCGCGTCACGAGGAGCCAGGCCGAACCCCGAGCGCACGGGCCTCGAGGCACCCTGCCCGCCCCACGCCACCACCACCCCCGCCCCCTGTCCCGAGCCGCCGAGGCAGAGCGCCCCCTCCGGCCTGCGAGCCCGGCCCCCAGTCCTAGGGCCCCAGACCCGGCCCCGCCCTGGCGGCTGCGCCCGCCTCACCCGGACCCGGTTTGTCTGGTTCTCCCCGAGTGGCTTGTTTCTCGAATTTCTCCCTTTCCCCCTCTTCCCGGACCTCCGGGGCCCTCCCTCTCAGCCCGTATCCCCGGGGCCCCCGCGGGGGGCGTCCGACACCGCGCGCCGCCAAGTTTCGGTAGGACCCGCCGTGGGCGCGGGGGAGGGGACGTGGGAGCGCCCGGGGCCTGGGCGTGAGGGGGGGGAGGGGCAGCTCCCAGCCCGGCCTCCGGACCTCTCCCGCGCTCCGGACCCCTCCCGCCGCCTCGCTCTCCGCACGCGCTGAAGAATCACTGCTCTGCTTGGCCTCGGACGCGGCTTTATTGGGGGTGTGGGTACCCTGCCCTCGTCCCCCATCACCTACCCCCTCTTCCGAGCCCGCCCTAGCTCCTTGGATAACTAGCGCGGTCCGGGAGTTAAAACAACACCGACTACTGCTCCCGGACAGGAAGTGACTGGGGCGCGCGGGGGGCGGGGAGAGGGGGGCCCGCGGCGGCGCAGGCGAGCTCCGCGACCAGATGTGCGGTTCCCACTCCAGATGTTCTTCATCTCCGTCCGACTCGCCGTCTGAGCTCATTCCCTGTCTCGGCCTGTGCCAGGCTGGAGAGTGGTCGGAGGTCACCGGAAGGTAGTGAGAGGTCGGTCAGCCCTGGACAAGGGAGGAGTCTTCCGTGGGGGCTTTGGAGAAGGTTACCCGGCAGGACTCCACAAATCCTTTCCCACACTCTGGCGGGCTCTGGGGCGCTGCTCGGGTCACTCGCAGGCCAGTTTCCCGTCGAAGCTGGAGAGGGCGATGGCGAAGGCCTGCAGGGCGCACAGCGGGTACCTGTAGTCTAGAGTGAAGGCATCCTCGGCCACGCGGCCAAACTGCAGGACTATGTAGTCAGCTGTAGGTAGGTACAGACAGAATGGGGGCAGCCTGAGACCTCCTGGCAGTCAGTGGGGGAGGTCTCCCGCCTTTGCCTTGGGGTCCCACCCCCCTAACCACCATCTCAGTCAACCTCCACCCATCCCCCTCTGTTACTTTCTCACCCAACCAGCCCCAGCTGCAGCTTTATCATCCTCCAGACTGTAAGCCCCTGAGGGCCGGGACCCTGCCTTATCTGCGGGTAGCCCAGGGACATGCATACAGCAGTCACTTAAATCAAGAATACAAACCTGTCAAACCAACCCAATGCCAGAAACCTTCCATTCCAAGTTCTCTGAGGTCTTCTGGCCCCATTCCTCCTAACTACTCTCAGCCTCCCAAATCCTGCCCTAGACCCCTAAGCTGAATCCCTTGACTAATCCTGTTTCCCTACCTCAGCCAATGGCTCCACAGAGCCCCCATTCCCTCACTGGCCCAAGTTCCCAGCCCAGATCCGAACCCTCCCCCAGCATCCATAGGGACAGGAAGCTGCTAAAAATACCTCTAACCTCTAGGGACTAGGCTCTACCAGAAACGTGATCTGGGGAGCAAATTTCCAAGGCCACAGGACAGGTGACACTGAGACACATCCCCAGGATGGAGTGGGGATGGGGAACTTGCTCAGTGTCAGCCCGAACCTGTGAATCTGGAAGATACTCTTCTATCCCCCAAACTTCCTCACTCTCTCCCCTGGCTTGTAACAGGACATTTTTACTTAATTGTGTTCCAGGTACATCTTGTTTCCCTAACTCCTGGATAGCAGGCTTCTGACCTCACTTGAGAGAACACATAGAGTAGGCACTCAGAAATGCTTAATTAATATTCCCTGCTCCTAAAAGGGGCCATCCTGAAAGGGCTAAGGGTGCAGGCACTAGAGCCAGAACCTGGTAGACTAGAGCCAGTCTACCTCTTTCTAGCTGTGTGGCCCTGAGCAAGTGACTTAACCTTTCTGTGCCTCAGTCTTTTCATTGTCACATATAGATAATAGTACCTTCCTCATAGGATTTCTGTAAGAATTAAGTGGTTCAATATCTGTACAGTCCTGAGAATAGTACCTGGTCTGTGGAGAGCACTGTGTAAGTTTTTATGAAATAAATTGGGGTTGGGGGGGGCAGCATACTGCCTGAAGGAGCTAAGTGACTTTGGTCAAAGAGCTGCCCTTTCTGAGTCTCTGTACACTCTTTGACCACAAAGGGGCTGGGCCATGAGTGGTTTTCAAACTCTAGCAGCTCAATCTTCCCTCAACATAATCTTACCCAGAATATCTATCTATCTACCCCAGGGCTCTGGTCAGTGCTGGCATGGGGGAGGGCCTGGAACTCTGAGCTCCAAGACACCTGCTCAGGATATCTGAGACTTCTGGGAGCACAGTGTGGAGGGTGACCTTGCTGGATGTTCCAGCTCCAGGGATAAAAGGCAGCTGCCAGGCTGTGTGTGTGTGTGCATGTGCATGTGATAGGGAGAGGCCCAAATGAGGGTCGGGTCCTGGGGGTGGTGGGGAACAGCTTGGCCTGGGCCCTCAGATACTCACGGTCATCAGCATGGACAATCTGGAAGTTCTTGACCGAGGCCTGGGTGACCCGGCCTTGGAAGTTGAGCGTGTAGGAGCCACTGTCCTCGTTCCAGACAGGAGGCTTGTTGTGAAGCTCGATGAGGCTCTCCAGTGTCTTGTTTTGCCAGCGCACCAGCAGCCCATCACTGGCCTGGGGTGTCCAAGGAGAGTGGATAGGGAGAGGACAGTCAGAGGTGGCCGAGATAGCTCAGGACCAACTGGGAAAGGGACTTGGGCATGCCCTTGCAGGTATATGCAAACCTGTGGCCTGGATGTCCATGTCCTTTGAGGGTGTCACTGATAGGAGGCTTGGTCTCTGGGGTGTATTTATGGGTAGGATATACATTGTGAAAAAGGGGCTTTTGGGGATGTCAAAGTAGAGGGCTGGGTAATGGGAAGTTGGCTCTGCCAAGTAAGTGCATCTGGCACACAGTAGGTCCTCTGTGCCATGGTACCCAGGGGGCTATAAGAAAAGGCTGACAGCTGGCTCCTGGTTACAATGATGAGCCAGACATTCTAAGACATGCAAGAAGCTCACAGTCAAGAGTGGGGAGATGGACAGGTAATGAAGTAGTCCAAATAAAGTGCTCTTGGAGGAGAGCTTCTAAAAGGAAGGAGCAGTGTCTGTGTGATGGTGCTTTTGAGATAGTTCTTTCCTGAGCTTCCTTGTCACTTCTTCAGGTTCATAGCTTAGAGTGGGTCCACTCAAGATCTCTTCCACCTGACCTTCCAAGGAAAGCCTGCCCGACCCGAATCTCATTTAGATGTCCCAGCTCTGAGGTCCCTTAGCACCTCGCTGTTACCATTTGTCCCCCTGCACTAGTAAGGGACAGAACGAGATGCTCAAAGGGCAGAAGCAGTATTTTATTAAATGTCTCTGTGCCTCAGTTTACCCCACAGTGGAGTGTTGTGAGGGTTAACTAGATTAACAGCACATAGAGTGTTTGAGCAGTTCTGAGCACAGAGCAGGTGCACAGTAAATATTAGATAATATTCTGATGCTAACTGTTATTTTGATTTTGGATCTCCAGTGCTGCCATGTGGCACGTGTTCAATAAATGACTGTAGAACGATTGAACCGTGGGACAATGAAGAGAGACCCAAAGCAGCACTAGGCAGTTTTTACCAAGCCCAAGCAAGGGTGATTTGTGTGTTTAATCCAGGCATGGTAGGAGCACCTCTGTGGGACCCAGAGGCTGAGTGAACTGCCCCCCTCAAGATGCCACATAGGTCAGCCCAGCCACTGATTTACGGCATGACTTGGGGAAGGATGTGTGATCAGCTGACAGGGGTGTTATCTTTCATTATAAATGAGTAAAGTGACATCACTCTCCTGTGAGTATGGGGCATGCGAGTCATTCCGTCTGAAATCCTGGGCTCAGCCAACCTGCAGCACTAAGAAGCAGAATGTGAGACTGACAATAAGGGAGGCCACCTCTCTCCAGGACATCTCTTGATCTTACCCTACATCTCACATACACACAAAACAAACAGGCCTTTGCTTTTAAAAATTTAAGTCAAATCATGTCACTTCTTTGCTCAAAACCCTGAGATGGCTTCCTATGTCACTTAGAGTAAAAACCACAGTTAGAAAGACCCAGCCTGCCCCTCACCCTTGCCCTCTGACCTCTGTCCCTGCAGCACCACTGGCCACCTTGCTGTTCCTCAAACCCATCAGGCACTCTCCTGCCTCAGGGCCTTTGCCCTAGCTGTTCCCTCTGCCTGGATGCTCTTCCCCCAGATATCTGCAGGCTCATTCTTGCACTTCATTCAAGACTACTCTAATTTCACCTCACTGAGGCCCACTCTGACCACCATATTATCTCCTTTCCTCTGCTCAACATTTTTTTCAGTAGCATTTATCACCTTCTAACATACTGTATAATTTACTTATCACAATTATTGTCTACTGTCTTTCTCTCTCACTAGACTGTCAGCTCCATGAGGGCGGACATCTTTGTTTTGTCAGCTGATAACTCCCAGGTGCCCAGAATAGTACTTTATAGTACTCAATATATGTGTATACATGAATGGATGATTTGATCAAAATTGTGTGTGTGTGTGTGTGTGAACCATTGTAGCTGTTTTAGTGAATTCAGTTTTTTTAAAAAAAAACAACACATCAACAGATGAGTAGAACATATGGAATAAAAATAAATAATAGGGGGAACAAATGTTAAAATAAATTTAGTTTGAAATGCTAGTGATCAATGAAAGGGAGGGGTAAGAGGTATGGTATGTATAATTTATTTTTTTCCTGTTTTCATTTTATTTTTCTGTTGTCTTTTTATTTTTCTGAATTGATGCAGATGTTCTAAGAAATGATCATGATGATGAATATGCAACCATGTGATATTGTGAATTACTGATTATTTATGTAGAACGGAATGATCATATGTTAAGACTGTTTCTTTCTTGTCATATATATTTTTGTTAATTTAAAAATTAATTAAAAAATTTAAAAAAATAAATAAAATAAAATAAAAACAAAAAACAAACAAAAACCCTGACTTCATTTAATAAATTGTGAGTAAGGGTCCCTGGGAGAATGAATTTGTGTCAGCAGGTAATGGGTATGGGTAGGGGTTGGGAATGGGGCAAGCTGAGCCCTCACTCCTTAGATTCCCCTGCAGTGGATCATATAGGGAATAGGACTTCAGGGGTGGTAGGGTGCAGGACTCACGTTACGGGGCCGAATGGGAACCCTCTCGTTGTCTGCACTCATGCCTGGAATGATGACAGTCATGCGCCGGGGACCGCGGAAGCCCAGCATATTAGTTTCCTGGGAGGGAGAGACCCGTTAGGCCGGCCCCAGCATGGGGAGGGCAACAGCAGGGGGACAGGGGTGCTCTTACATAGATCACAGCTGCCAGCTCCTGCCGCAGGCTCCCCACATCAGCACTCCCTCCTCTGCGGTGCGGGTTTTGCCCATTGTCAAAGACGGTAAAGCGGTTCCCCAGGAGGTTGGACCTGCAACCAGGGCAGAGCTGGAGGTGGGACCAAGGGAATTCCACACATGTCCCCCAAGACCCTTCCTCACAGCTGAGTAGTTGGAGAGTTTCCTCAGTCAAGGCTGGGGGTATCTTAAGACAGAACAATCCAATCCCTTGCCCCAGGTTTCCCCTTGACAGGGAGGTCTCTCTAACAGCTCTGAATTTAGAAGGAAACTGGGCAGTGTTCAAATTCTAGCTCCATACCTTACTAGCTGTGTGACCTTAGGCAAGTTGCTTAACATCTCTGAGCCTGTTTTCCCATCTGTAAAATGGGCATAATAACAGCAGCTATCTCATTTGATTGTTACGAGGATTAGATGAGTTAATATTTGGAAGATACCTAGAATTACACCTGATACATAAGCAGAACTTATATTAAGTGTTTGTTACATACATACATAAAATAAATAAGGGTTTAACCTCCCTGCCCCTGCTTCTCAGATTCTGTGATGAAGATTAAATAAGATAACACATGTGGGTATGCTGAATGGAGTAGGTGCTGACTGTTCATTCATTCATTGATGCATTAAATATTTATTGAGCAGCCACATGTGCCAGGTGCTCGGAATTCAACCATAAACAAGACAGCTACTGTCCCGGCTGTCATGGAACTTATGTCCTACCCCAGCGAGCTCCCTGAACCTGCAACTTGGGCATCATCTGGGTGTTTTTTTTTTAGAAATGCAGAGTCTCAGGCCCATCCTAGACCCATCCAATTAATCTAACAAGAGCCCCAAGTGATCTGTGTACGTCTGAGAGTGAGGAGTCCTGGGCTGAGGGACATTTCATTTCCAGAGTGTCCAATGTGGTGGGCACTCCGCCAGGTGCTCAGGGCCGAGATGACTGACTGTGGCCCTCTTGCTGACCCAACCCACCCAGCCTGGGAAGCCCGGTCCCACCTCAGCTTCCCAATGAAATTCTCCCCACCCCGGGACAGGTTGGTGGGGTCACTCGAGATGAGGTAATTGGCTGTCTTGCTCCGTTTCCGTTTCCTGCCAGCCAAGAGGAACACCTAGGGGAGAGGCGAGGGGAGTGAAAACGGGGTGGTGGGAGGAGGTGGGTTGAGGGGAAGAAGGCCTGTCCCCCATCCCAGCCCTAGACCTTCCTCGTCCCACCCTGCCCCTGCCCACCTTCTTCTCTGTGTCCAGGTGCAGGAAGTAGGAAGGATACAGGCCCCGGTCCATGCCCTTCTTGTCCCGGGTCAGCCGGCAGCGCACTGTCTGGCCTGGGGGAGCAGGCCGCAGCACGAATTCCTGGGGTTCGTCCACTTCCACCGGTGGGGATGGGGCCCTCTCCTCCTTCTGGATGGGGGCAGAGGGTGCATCAGCCTTCCCACCTCCAGCTGATCCCCAGTGCTGGGACATAAGGAGGGCAGAGAGGATAACTCACCGCTTTCTGTGTGGGGAGAGGACATAGAGGCCAGCTAGAGCGCTGGTCCTGGGACTCCCGAGGCTGGACAGCTGCCTCCCCCTCACACTTCCCCCACAGCTCTGGGGAGCTTCATACTTTGTTGTTATTGTATTTCGCCTGTAATTGAAGAGCCCAGGCTTGGGAGCCAGACAGCCTGGGTTCAAATCTCGGCCCTACCACCAAATCTCATGCTGGTTATACTGTGGCTCCATTTTTTCATCTGAGAAGGAGGAGGAGAGGAGGTGTGGTAGACACTGGGACAGCTCTTAATGTATGTATTTCACAAATTCTTATACAAAGTCTGCCAATGTGCCAGGTAGAGTTCTAAGCACTTTCTAAATATTAACTCATTTAATCCTAATATCAACCTACGGAGGTAGTTGTCCCATTTCACAGGTCAAGACACTGAGGCTCAGAGAGGTTTGTCCACCTTCATGCAGCTAGTAAGACGTGGAGCAGGAATTGAACCCTACCCAGTCTCCTGTTAGACCCAGAGCCTTTAGAAAGAACTTTCCACATGTGGACACTATCCCGGGGGTGAACTGAAGCTGAGGGCACGGGTTGCTATGTTCTAAGCACATAGTAAGGGCTACAGAAGTGCTAGCTGCTTTAGTAGTAGAAGCATCTAGTACTTTTGAATGTAGTAGCCAGCACCCAGATGGCCTCCAGCGTTCCCCACCTCCTGGTATACACACCCTTCTATATTCCGCATGTCCCCCCCGCCACCCCATTGGTCTGTGTGGCCAATAGAATATGGGAGAGGTGATGGTGTGTCGCTTCTAAAGCCAGGTCATGCAAGATACTCTGGCTTCTGCCTTGCTGTCTCTCTCAGGTCACTTGCTGTGGGTGGGAAGGGGGCATAGTTAACTGCTGTGTGCTAAGAACGCTCAAGCAGCAGGATGGACAGATCTACAAGGCAAGGAACTGAGGCCTCCAGCCAACAACCACGTGAGTGAACCTTCTTGGTAGCAGGTCCTCCATTCCCAGAGTCTTCCAAATGACTGGATCCCCAGTTGATGTTCTGACTGCATCCTCGTGAGAGACCCCCGAGCCAGAAGTACACCTGCTAGGCTGCTCCAGAATTCCTGATCCACCCAGATTGAATAAGATAATAAATGCTGGCTTTAAGCCATCAGGTTTTTGGGTGATCTGTGACACAGCGACAGATAACTAATACAATGAATGAATAAATAAAGCTCACTCTCTTCTTTGAGACACTCCTAAGAACGATTGGTTGCCTAACCTAGAATAGTGACCCCACAACTGCCCCTTCTGTTCTCACAAACCTGTGCCCTTTGCCCACATAAGCCATCTCTCATGGAAAAAGTATTCAAGATTTTTTTTCTTTCTTTTATTAGTAGCCAAGTTTTTAACTGCATTTTCCCACAGGGGTGAGAATGGACCACCAACCTAGGTGTGTAAACTCAAGGGTTTACTACTCCTGTTAGCCACCGGGATGTGCTCCGGTTGATTGTTTCTGCTGAGGGCAGGTCTGCACTGTGAGTGAGATGAGGCTGGCGAGAGGGTGGAGGCCCTTAGCCGGTGGGCAAGTGAGTCCACCGCCAGCCTCTAAGCTGGAGTGTCCCCCCTCTCCACCCTAGGCTGCTCCAGAATAAACTTGAAAAACGCAAGGCTATATTTGGAATGTGAGAGTGCAGAGTTCATTCAAGCACTTCCAGAGCTGTGAATTTCAAGAATCTACTGTATTGAAGCTGCTCTGCAGTTATGTCCCCCAGCTAGGAGATAACAAACTGGACTTTTGGTTTATACATAGCATCTGGGGATCTTGGTTAATGGGAATCAGTCTTCTAAGATCTGAGACCCACATGCTGCCTTCTGGGTGACTTTCCACTGGTGGAAACCTATTTCTCAAATAATTTTTGTCACTTTCTTTCCCCAGCTGGACCCCTCTCTCCTTGTGCATGTTGGTGCAGGAACCCCTATTGTGGGCAGGGCAATTTAAAAAATATTTAACAACCTGCTCTGCCCGTGTGCCAACCAATCAGAACAGACACTGGTAAGTCTGGAGGAGCATCCTGGGGCCCTGACGTCCTAGTGTTAACCCTTTAGTTGCTAGGTTGTGGGAAGGTTAGGGGGGTCTTGCTGGGGTAGCAGAAGGTACTTGTGGAGCTCAGATCTATAGGATTTTGGAATAGTTCAACAACCTGCACGGCTGTCTAATATCAGTCAGTGAGTTTGCCCAAAGGTGTGCCTGTCTGCCTGTGAGCTCCACCTCCCTGGCTCTGAAAATCTGATTATCTACACATGGGGGCAATGGGGGCATCTCCGGCTGGGTCTGATGGTTAGGATGCAGAGGGGAGGGCTCAGGAGTGGTTGACATAAAGCTCTTGGGTGGCCTGTCTGGACAGGAATCCCGCAATCGCCCCTTCTGTTCTCATGGACCCGGTGCCCTTTGTCTTCATAGCCCATCTGTCACAAGAGGGGGAGCCAAGATTCCAACCCTAGGTGACTCCAAGGACCCACCCAGCATGTGAGGTCCCAGATTCTCATTCCCCAAGCCCAGACCTCTGCTGCTACTCCCTGAGGGGACCTCAGCCCTCTTCCCCTCCGGGCCCCAACCTTTTGGCCTTTTCCTTGCGCTTTGCCCTTCTGGTTGCTATTCTTGGTCACCGCAGCCTCCTCCTCTTCCTCATCTTCCTCCTTCCTCTCCTCTTCTGGGCCTTTAGGATTGCCTGGGCATGAAAGGGGAAAGAAGTCCATTGATGCCTTACCTGGTGGAGCACTTCATGGTTTGTGAAGGGCTTCCAACACCCATGTCTCATTAGGACACTTCCCACAACCCTAAGAGGGTCACCCCTATATTATCAGGACCTTAGAAAGGTTAAGATGTCTGTCTGAGGCCACACAGTTGGGATCGAGATGCCCCCCAAGTCTTCTGACGCTAGAACCCACACTCCTTACTCTGCAGAATATCCTGTGATATGGGGAGGGCCCGCCATCCTCCCACCCCCAGACTTGCCTCATGATACCACAGCCACCCACCTTTCTTCTTCAAAGCCTTCTCGGCTGGGCCACCTCCCCCGACCAGAAACATGGCAGCTGGGACCTTCTTCTTCCCTCCATCTGGGCTCAGTGAGGGGTCCTTGTCAGCCTCCTCAGACCCTGCATGTAGACAGGGGTCTGGATGTGAAAGGGTCACAACCCCCGCTGCAGCCAGGGTCCCCTGTCCCTCCATAGACCAGGCTCACCTTTCTTCTTTGTCCTTCTCATCTTGGTCCCTTCCCCTGCTGGGGGATGCTTCTTCTTAGTGCGAAGAGGTTTAGGTGGAGAGTCAGGGCTCCCCGGGTCCCCTGGAAATGGGAGTGAGATTAGACAAAGAAGCCTACTGGGGCTGAAAGGTCTGACAAGGGCCCAGAATCTGCTTTCTGCTTATCTTTTTTTTTTCACCTCTCCTCTCTGAGTCCAGAAAAGGCAAATACCAGAAGCTTAACCAGCAATTGTCAAGTGAATGAGTGAACGAACAAATAAATTCCATGCCTTCTAACTGAGCCTCTGAATCTCATCTCCCTCCCCAGCTCCTCCAGGAACCTGTGGTCACTGGTGCAGGCAGTACTCCTTCCCTCCCTGCTAAAGGCCCAAGGTTCTCACTTCCTGTGCACATTTAGGGCAGATTGCCAAAACCTGTAGGGAGAAGTACACAGGCCTGAGAGTGATCCTAGCATCTATTTGGTGGTTTATTTTTACTGTAGTTACCTTGATACTTTTATAAAAATTTTAATAGTAATCCACAATGAGTTAAAAACAAAAACAACTAGACAGAAATCACAAAGCTAGCTAAAATTTCCTACCCTTTCCTGGCCCACAGAAGGGCAGACAGTGGGGAGGCGGATTGGGGGAGCAGTTCTGGGTAGGGTGGGGTACACACTGATCTATGTCTTTAAGGATCATCAGCGGGAAGAAGCCATCAGAAGAAGAAACTGTCTAGTCAAGGCATGGGCTAACTTTTTGGTGTCTCATCCTGGGAATCAATGAGCCTCCAGGCCCAGGGCGGCAGGAGCTGTTTTCAGGTGTCTGTGTGCGACTTCTGTGCCTTTGATCAACACCCACCCTTAGCACCCTGGGCCTTGGCCCTCCTCTCCTTGACATTTGCAGGCTTCTCTTTAGGAGCCTTCTTGGGAGGCAGAGGTAGTTTCTCTTTCTTTTCCTCCTCTTGCTCTTCATCATCCTCATTGTCCTCTTCTTCATCATCATCCTCTGTAGAGAGAAATGCCTCATACCGGGGGCTGGGATGGGCTCCCTAATCTGGGAGCTCAGTGCCCCCAGATTGCTGGGCAGTGGTGAATGGACACCAGGGGTAAGGGCCCACCCTTTTGGAACAGGGGGAGGAGAAAGGAGTTCTGGCATTTTACTGGAAGAATAAGGGTGACCCCAAAGTCCTGGGGGGTGGTGTCTCCAGGACAGTAGAGTGAGAAGCAGTTGGGGAGTTTGGGGGGCTTGACAATCCTGTTCTGGGGAAATGCCCTTCTCTGTAGGTCCTTCCTCTCCTGGTGACCCTCGCCCCTCACCCACTCTCCTGTGTCTGCCACTTCCCCCTTCCCAGCGCACCTTTACTTTCTGACTTGAGTCTGACCTGTCTGGGCTACCTCTGGCTCTTAGCTCTAGTCTAAGGCAAAAGCTTAACTGCTCTGTGCCTCAGTTTCCCCATCTGCAAATGGGAAAAAGAGAGTGTTAACCTCATAAGTTTTTTACTTAGCACAATGCCTGGCTCAGGAGGAGGCCAGAGAAGTGGAGGTTGAGTTTACCCCTCTTCTACCTTTCCCTGGTGTTCTGCCGACCCCTTCCCTCCTGGTCTCCACTCCACCCCCTTACCCTTCACCCGCTTCCCTCAGGTCCTCTCTCACCTTCCTCTGCGTCAGGGGCACGGGCTACCAGGAAGGTGTCCCGGGGGTCGCGTTTCTTGGCCTCGGGGTCCCTGAGGAACTTGGTGTAGATGGTCGGCGGCGCCCGGGCCTCGGCGGGATCCGGGACGGGCTCCTCCCGCGACCTCCCCCTTGGCCCGGCTAAGCCGAGAAGTAGGGGGTCAGGCAGGATCGGGCCCGGGGGTCCGGAAGGCGGCACCCCTCCGCTCCACCCGCCCCGAGGGCTAGCCAAGCCTTCGGCGCAGCCCCCTCGGGCTCCTCACCCCCGGAATCCTCCCTGGGTATTCTGCTCCCACCTTCCACACCCGCCCCGTCCCACCTTCATTCATTCAGCCCATCCAACCCCCCCATCCCCCAAACATTTGGGGCGCACCCCTGACTCAAACCGGGCCCCACTTCGCTGCCCTTGGCTTCACCAGCCTCCGCCCCTCCCGTTCCCCCTCTTCCCGCTCCCTCGGGGGAGGGCTCCCAGGCTCAGCAACACCCCTCACCCCCTTACCCGCTCAGCCCCTCACCCCCACAGGTCCGCCCTCCCGCGTCCCTCACCCTGAGCGCTGCCCCCGGGCCCGGCCCCTCGCCCGCCTGCACTTCTCCGCGGTTTGGATTCCGTCTGGCAGGAGGACTCTGGGGCCTCTGTCCTTTTCTTCCTCAGCTTCTGACCTGGGGCGGGTCGCTACGGAGGGGGTGTCAGAAGGAGGGAGGAAAGGGAAAGGGGGGGCTCTGAGGGCTCCCAATCACCTTCTAATCCCTTGAGCCGCCAGAAATAACCTCAGATTATCCGGAGAGGAACTGCAGCCCCCTCCTTGGCATGAGAAAGGGCGACCCCTCCCATGCACCACTGCCACCTCCAATGCCCTAAAGTCAAACTTCCTCCCCACAAAACCCCATGCCCGCAAACACTCCCTTTCTTCCCCCCAAGGACTCTGGACACCTCACTCGCAGAAGCTGCTGATCAGGACCCTTTCCATCCCCCAGGACCGTCACTCTGGGTGGCCTCACATGCAACGTGTCCTGGGGGCGGCGGGGACGCGGGGGTGGGGTGGGGAATCTTTCTGCCTCCTTTCCACCGAGGGGTCACGTACCCGCTTGGGGCGCCGCTGGGACTCCGGGCTCCGGCCTTCCTCCTCATGCCCACTGTAGGTGGCAAAGGTATTAGCTTGTCTCCCATCTTCTTCCCTGCCCTCCCCCTCCTGTCCCGCGCCTGCATCTGGGACCCCAGAGTTCAGGTGGGCGCGGCATGGGGGTCTTGCAGACCTGTCTGAGGCCCACACCTCTCGGAGGGCTTCGTCCTGCAGCGGCATGTCCATTCGTCTGATCTGCACCCACTCCTCTGGGCTCCCTACAGCTCCAGGAGTCTCCCCACCGCACCCCAGCTAATCCCAGCTCAACGTCATCTCCCACTCCCCACCCCCAGCAGACTCAAGGCTGTGGAGGCCTGGAAACACTGTGGGAGGTGCTCCTGTCCCAGCCTGAGCACCCAGCGTGAAATGCCTCCCACCCACTTTGCCCAGGTCACTGAGGGAAGAGTCTGGACCCCTAAATTCTCAGACACCCCCAAAAACCTAAGAGATGGGATCACTGAGGACCAGTCCAGGCCCCCAATCCCAGCCTCTGGAGATGTCCATATCGGTAGTCAGTTGGGTGTGGGAAAAAAAATATTAGATCAGATCTTTTTCTTTATTTCTCATAAAAAGTAAGAACTAGAATTAACTCATTTAATATATGGATTGACAAGCATATGCTTATAATTTATAAAGACAATGTCGATATTGGGGGTATACACTCACATCGTCTTTACTGATGGGGACATGATGTTTTTTTAAACTTTTTATTTTGAAATAATTTTAAACTTCTCCAACAGTTGTAAAAATAATAAAAAGCCCATACAGAAAACTCTAAGACAGGGGACATCATTTTAAAAAAAAGTTTTGGAGACCAGGGGTATATTATTGGTTCGGTTAATGCCATGGAGTGGTTTTATTAAGGGCTGAAGAAGCCCAGAAGAGGGGTTCAAACTTGCTGTCTGGATGCTTCTCGAAGCCAGGGCCAAAATTTGAAAGATTAGGAGTAGGAGTTCACCAGATTAGGGGTAGGGCTAAAAATAGGTAAGTGAAAGAAAGACTGGTTGGACTTCCCTGCAAGGGAGCAGCAGGACAAAGGCCTGCAGGTTAGGAAATAGCCTGCTGTGTCAGAGGTTTAGCATTAGGAGGGAAGTACTCATTTCCATCCTGGGTGGGCCCTGAGTTCTGTCACTTACCCCTTATTAAGTTAGCCTTTCTAAGCCTGAGTTTACTTATTTATAAAATGGGTTTGATAATACTACAGGCCAAGTAGGGATAGTGTGCCCATTAAATGAGATGCTAGGTGGAAAGCTGCAGACAGTGAGAGCTCAATAATTGTTTTTTGTATTTATATGCCCCTTTTCAGAGCAGTTCCAATTTATCTCTGACTTCCCAGCATGCACGGTACAGCTTCACATGTGATTGGATGAGTAAATAAATGAATGCATTCTTTATTTCATTTGAGTCTCACAAAAATCCAATGAGAAAAGGCAGGATAGAGATTCTTATCTCAACCTTACAAGTGGAGAAATTAAGGCTCTGAGCCATGACGTGACTTACTTAGTGTTAGCCAGAGAGTAAAGTTGTTGAGCCAGGGCTTGAATCCAAATCTGTCTCCTGTTAGAACTTTTTTCCCTAACCCTTGCATATTTCATACCATTTTAAGGATTACAGATGGAGTTTGAATGAAATGGTCATGCTTTTTTTTTTTTTTCAGTTTCTTGGTTTGCCATAATTAATCTTTCTAAAATACCACTTTTCAGTTGACACTACTGCTCAAAAACATTCCTTGGCTCCCTATTGCCAAAGGATTAAGCTTAAATGCATTGGGTTGGGTTGACATTCAAGGGTGTCCTTGATCTGGCCCCAATCTGTCTTTCTAATGACAGGGTTGTCACAAACCATACTTTTCACCCAGTCACAGTGGTTTACTTGCTGCCCTTATACTCTCTCTCCCTATGTCTTTTCTCAAGCTGTTTCCTCCTGGAACACCGTCCCTCCCTATGCTGTGAAATCTATCCAAATTGAAAGAACCCTCACATCCCACCTCCACGATTCCTCAGTTCTCACCTGCCTCTGAATGTATAAAAATAATAGCATTTAATGACCACCTACTATGTGTCAGACCCCTTGCTTCTATTCTCTCTCAGTACTCACAATAACGTCCACGAGGCAGCTATTAAGTCTTGATTCTAAAGGTGAAGAAACTTGAGTCTCAGAGAGAGTAGTCAGCAAACATTTCCTTAGCGCCTACTATGTGCCAAGCACTATGCTAAGCCCTGGTCATATGGCGACAGACAAAAAGATGTGGTTCCTGCCCTTCAGAACTTACATTCCTGTGAGAAAGACAGATAATAAGACAATAAATGCACAAACTACTTATAATGACTTCATTATTTGTGATAAATTAGTGATCTTATTAATTGTAATAAATGCCAAGAAGTAAAAGAGCTGGATTCCATGAGAGAGAATAATAGGGTGGATCCAGTCTGGATTTAGAGGACTGCCTGAGGAGGGATATTTAAACTGACAGCTCATGAATTTCAAAGACTAGGAAAAAGGGTGTTCCAGGCATAAGAAACAGCATGTTTCCAAGTAACAGAGAACTCAGCAAACTGGAGCAGTATCACCTCTAGATCAGGACAAAAGTAGCCCTGCCCAAGAGCTGCACTTCGGAGGGCTCCTGAAGATTTCAAACTGCAAACAAACACATTACTAAGAGTCACAGGGTGCCCATCTCCCTTGGGGCCTGGGGCTCTGCTCTGACTCAGCAGGACTAAACCTGAACCGCAAGGTTCGAACACTGCTCAGGCCCCAGGGAACACTTCTCCGTATCTCTGGCCCTCTGTCGTCAAGACCAAAGGGGTGGCTGTCCTCCCCCAGCCTTTCTTGGGTGGTCCTGCACAGGTTGCCCTTTGGCCTCAGTGGTGGTCCCAGCCGCCGCCCGCTGCACATCAGGCAGCTCCTCAGCTGGTGGCAGCGTAGGGGGACGTAGTCTAAGGAGCAGCTGCTCACCTTCTCCGGGTGGGGGCTGTGACTCCGAGGTGGGGAGCCCCAGCAAGGCCTGATGGGCCGGGATAGTCAGCAAGAGAGGCCGATGCCATGCTGGGACTGGACATGGTGATGTCAAACTGAGCTCAGAGCCCAGAGGTGGTACCTGCTGGGCAGGAGGCAGAGAGGATGAGATGCAGTCCCAGAGAGAGCCTCTTCTCTCTGCACAGCGCTGGAGCAAACTTCCCTGATAGAGGAGAGGAGTTTTGACATAGAGCCGGAAGAGGCAGAATCCCAGCCAGCCCCCCACGGAGGACACCAATAACATTGAAAGTCTGAAATCCCCAAAGGTGAACTGTGAAGAGGCAAGTGTGATGCGATTAAAACATCTCACTCTGAAAGTTTTAAATATGTCACAGGGCCTTATGGATTTTCTAAACCCAAACAGTAGTGACTTGCACTCTAGTCCTATTTTACCTGCTTTGGTGCCTATTTTCTACCAGGTTAGCCCCTCATTTTAATTCTCTTTCACCAGCATTTCCAGCTCTTTACTTTTCGGCACTGGATGCATTCAGCGCAGCAGGCTTTCTACCAGATTTGACACAGTATCAGTTCCTAATGTTTTGTTATTTCAAGGAGTTGAACTGATGGCTAGATTTAATAATACAGACCAAACATTAGAAACTCTAAAACTCTTCATTTTTAAACAGACAAGTATAGAAGAAAAAAAAAATGTGGTGGCAACTTGAGATGACTGAATAGGCCCTTTTCCCAGCACTTAGTTTTTCAATTCATTTTATTATGTATGCTACCATTCGAACTGAAGGATTTGGTGGCTAATTCCAGGATAAGAACAGATACAGGGTTGTGAGGGACTGAAAGGAGAGGTTGGAAAGAGCAATTTCCATACTTCATTCCAGAAATTAATGCTGCAATTTCATAAATTTTCTTCAGTGAAACACTGACTTGCAATTTCATTCAGATGAAAAGAATCATGCATTTATTTGTTCAACCATTGAAAGCGTAAAAAAAATCATAAACTGGTATTTTAACTAGCATTGTAATAAGCAAATGCAATAGTCAACAGAATTCACTGTTTTCGTTTTTACTACTTGTACATAATACAATATTTTAAGAGAGTAACCAGTTTAAAATGTGAAGACGTATTCTGGAGGAATAGTGAGTAGAATGGTAATATGCTGACTATATAGGAGGTAGAAATACGATTTTCATGTTATAGTTTTAGAAAGATCTTGATTCCTTATGTCTAATAAAGTTAGTTTTCTGTCCTTTGGCAATTTCTCTTCCAGAATCCATAAGCAGGAACGTGTTCTGCTATGGAAGGAGTAACTAGAAGGGGTAAGCATGGGCTCGCAAGTAGCAACTGCTAGTTGCTCTCATTGTTGGAGAGGAAATAAGAGAGTCAAATACAACAACAACAAAGTGTCTACATGCAAATGCGGGAGAGGTTTGTGATTCTGCCCTGCTGTCTAATTCAGAGGTAAACAC
This sequence comes from Myrmecophaga tridactyla, assembly GCA_004026745.1. Taxonomy (NCBI): domain Eukaryota; kingdom Metazoa; phylum Chordata; class Mammalia; order Pilosa; family Myrmecophagidae; genus Myrmecophaga; species Myrmecophaga tridactyla. Next base: position 17,694 of record PVIY010041173.1, read on the forward strand.
TACTCTGGAGTGAGAGGAAAGATATATTAATTTCTCAGATCTTTCCTCAAAGGTTGCATGGATATGGTAGATTCTGGCCTAATAAGAAGCCTATTTTCTTGTTTCATCTCTTTTTCTTGAGATTCTCATGAATTACTACAGTAGTCATAATAATTGTACACAGCAGCCGAGGAGCGTTTTACAATATTAAATCATTCAGATTACTTTTACATTTATATATATGCAGATCTGGATATAATACATGTGAAGTTTGATAGCAGTTCTTTACATTGGCAGCTGGTGGGGCATTGGATACTATTTTGCAAACGGGTCTATTTTTCTGAAAAAATATTTAATTGTGTGTCTTTGTTCCCTAGCTGCTCAAACAAACACCATCCAACCAGTTAGCCAAACAACAGGAATTTAGTGGCTCAGGGTTTCAGAGGCTGGAAAGCTTTCTTCATTGCATGGCCCATGTCTTCTTTTTTTTTTTGGTCCATATCTTCTTGCTGCCAGCCATCTTTGGGGTTCCTTGGCTTTCTCATCCCACAAAATCATACGGTAATGTGCAAGGCAGCATCTTTCTCTTCAGGGTTCTGTTGGCTTCCAGTTTCTGGCTGCTCCCTGTAACTTCCTCTCTCTATGTCTGAATTTCATTCTGCCTATAAACGATTGCAGTAACCTGGATTAAAGCCCCATCTGATTCAGTTGGGTCACACTTTAATGGAAGTAACACCTTTGAGTTCTTATTTACAATGGGTCCACATTCACCAAGGCCATAAACATGTCCAAACTGGAATAATCAATTCCATCCATCACAAGATGGAATTAAAGTTTCAAAACCACTTTAATATGATTAAAATTTTGATATTTATTAGTGATAAATTCTCCTTTGCTTTTAATGAATTAACTTAAACTACATAAAACTGTATCTGCAGTGGTCATATTTCAGTTTCTATAATATACACTCTATGTATTCTAAGTATAGAGTTTCAGTTTTTTGTTGAATTGATAGAATTTATTTTTTAAAGCAGTTTTAGGCTTACAGAAAAATTGCCCAGAAAGTGCAGAGTTCCCATATACCCCTTCCACACACAGTTTCCCCTATTAAGATCTTTCATTAGTGTGATACTTTTGTTACAATTGATGAACCAATATATTGATACATTATTAACTAAAGTCCTTAGTTTATGTTAGGATTCAATCTTTGTGTAATGTAGTTCTGTGGGTTTTGATAAAGACATAATGTCATGTATTTGTCATTTAGTATCATACAGAATAGTTTTCCTGTCCTAAAAGTGCCCTGTGTTCCACATTTTCATCCCTCCTTTCTTCCTCCACAACCCTTGGCAAACACTAATCTTTTTTACTGTCTTTCTAGTTTTGCTTTCTTCAGAGGCCTTTTTCAGACTGATCTCTTCCACTAAACAATATGCGCTTAAGCTTCCTTCGCATCTTTGCATGGTTTGATAACTCATATCTTTTTATTCCTGAATTCCGTTGTATGCATGCACCAATTTGTTTTTCCACTCACAAATTGAGGGACACTTTGGTTGCTTCCGAATTTTGGAAATTATGAATAAAGCTGCTATAAACATTTATGTGCAGGTTTTTTTGCGGACATAAACTTTCAATTCATTTGGGTAAATATTTAGGAGCCTGATTACTAGATTGTATGGTAAGTTTGTTTTGTTTTTTTTGTAAGAAATTGCCAGACTGTCTTCTAAAGTGGCTGTATCATTTTGCATTCCCACCAGCAATGAATGAGAATTCCTGTAACTTCACATCCTTGGCAGCATTTGCTGTTGTCAGAGGTTTGGATTTTAGCCATTCTAATAGGCATATAGAAGCATCTCTTTGTTGTTTTAATTTGTAATAACTATTGACACTGATGCTGAGCATTTTTTCATATGCCTATTTGCCATCTGTGTATCTTCTTTGGTTAGCTATTCAGTACTTCTGCCCTTTTTACAATTTGGTTGTTTTCTTATTGGTGAATTTTAAGGGTCTTTGTATATTTTTATTACGAGTCCTTTGTCAAATACATGGTCTAAAAATATTTTCTCCCTGTGGCTTGTCTTTACATTCTCTTGACAGTGTTTTTCTTAGAGCAGAAGTTTTAGATTTTAACATAATCCAGTGTATCAGTTTTTTCTTTCATGGATTGTGCTATTGGTGCTGTATCCAAAAAGTCATTGCAAACCCAAGGCCACCTAGATTTTCTTCTATGTTATCTCCTCAATGTTTATACATTTTACATTTAGAACTATAATTCATTGTGAGTTAACTTTTGCATGTTTTGCATGTGGATACCCAGTTGTTTCAATACCATTTATTGAAATGACTGTCCTTTCTCTATTCAATTGCCTTTGCTCTTTTTTTTTTTTTTTTTTTGGTATGATGTATGGAGGGGTCACATTTCGTTATTTTTCCAGGATAGTATTCCATTATTGCAGCACCATTTGTTAAATTTTTGTTTGGTTGGTTTTTGCTTGTTTTGCAGGAGGTTAGTGGACTGGGAATCGAACCCTCGTCTCTGGTGTGGCAGGCGAGAATTCTACCACTGAACTACTTTTGCACCCCCCTGACTTTGCTTTTTGTCAGAGATTAGTTGACTATATTTGCATGGGTCTACTCTGGGTCTCTATTCTATTCCATTGATCTATTTGTTTCCTCTTTCTATAATACTACTCTGCCTTGACTGTAGCTGTAAAATAAGTCTTGATATTGGTAGCATCAGTCCTCTAACTTCATAAACTTTAGAATCAGTTTGTTGATACCCACAAAATAACTTTCTTAGATTTTGATTGAGTTGCATTAAATCTATAGACCAACTTGGGAAAAATTGACAGCTTAACAATATTGCGTCTTCCTATCCATGAACATGGAATCTCTCTCCATTTAATCAGATCTTTCTTTCATCAGAGTTTTGTAGTTTTCTGCATATAGATCATATACATATTTTGTTGGTTATACATTACAGAAGATTACATTTTGGGTATCTTCCTTTTAATTTTAATATATAACTTTGACTATTTTAGAAAAAAGTCACTTTTAAACATGAGAAAATTTTTTTACATTTATACTTTATTTATGATACATAACCACATACAAACACATTCTTATCATATGATCATTCCGTTCTTGTTATGTAATCAGTAACTCACACTATCATCACATAGTTGTATATTCATCATCATGATCATTTCTTAGAACTGCACAATTCAGAAAAAGCAATAAAAAGAAAACGAAAAAATTTCATACATACCATACCCCTTACTCCTCCCCTTCACCGATCACCAGCATTTCAATCTACTCAATTTATTTTAACATTTATTCCCCCTATTATTTATTTATTTTAGTCGATAAGGTAGACAAAAGGAGCATCAGACACAAGGCTCTCACAACCACACAGTCACACTGTGACAGCCATATCATCATACAATTATCTTCAAGAAACATGGCCACCAGAGCACAGCTCCACATTTTCTGGCAGTTCCCTCCAGCTTCTCCATTACACCTTAACTAAACAGGTGGTATCTATTTAATGCATTAGAATAACCTCCAGGATTACCTCTCGATTCTGTTTAGACTCTCTCAGCCATTGATACTTCATTTTGTCTCATTTCGCTTTTCCCCCTTTTGGTTGAGAAGATTTTCTCAATCCCTTGATGCTGAGTTCCAGTTCATCCTAGAATCTCTATCCCACGTTGCCAGGAAGATCCACACCCCTGGAAGTCGTGTCCTACATAGAGAGAGGGAGGGCAGTGAGTTTGCTTGCTGTGTCGGCTGGGAGAGATAGACCACATCTGAGTGACAGAAGAGGTTCTCTTAGGGGTGACTCTCAGGCCTAATTTTTTTTTTATAAACTTTTTTATTAATTAAAAAACTTAAAAGAACATTAAAATATCATTCCATTCTGCATATACAATCAGTAATTCTTAATATTATCACATAGTTGCATATTCATCATTTCTTAGAACATTTGCATCGATTTAGAAAAAGAAATAAAAAGACATCAGAAAAAGGAATAAAACGATAATAGAGAAAAAAAGATTATACATACCATACCCCTTACCCCTTGCTTTCATTTATCACTAGCATTTCAAACTAAATTTATT
>PVIY010041174.1:0-21839 GCA_004026745.1 Myrmecophaga tridactyla
TAATAGTACCGTTAAATTGTCTGATTTTAGAGCATCAAATCCATAAAAATATGCATACCCTTTGACTCTACAAATTGATTTCTAGGAATTTATTCTAAGAAATAGTTACTTAAGTTACAATATTGTTTATAGTAGCAATAAGATACATGCACAGATAGTAGTTATATATAGCCTTTAAACAGCATGCTGTAGTTTTTTTTTTTAATTGGCTGAACATTGGAATCACCAAGGGAGTGATTCTTGGGCTTCATTCCCAAGTCTGATTCAATGGGTCCAGAGTGGGCCTGGAAATCAGAATTTTTTCAAAACTTGCTAGGTCGACCTGATGCAGAGCCAGATTCCTAAACTGAATTTCTTTGATGATAATTCCTCTGCCCACGACACCAGCACTAAACATCCACAGCATTCTTCTGAGCTGAGCCCAGGAACTGTCTTCCAGCCTCTCGTAGCACCAGACTCCAAGATGCCACCACAAAGCAATCTGATTTGGCCTGGGAAATAAAGCCTGTTTCCTTATTTCCACTCGAGCATCTGCTCCCCCCTTTCTGTGGCTGTCTGTCAGAGCTCAGAGCCCCCCACATTGTCCCTCCTCTCTAGGGTAACCAAATCAGAGCTGCCTTTCCTAAAACTTGATCCCCGCTCAAGACCTCTCTGCAATGGAAGACTCTTCCTTTGTACACCTGAATGCTCAGAAACCGAATGTTAGATGTATAATTTTTAAAACTATGAAATAATATATTTCAACTTTAGGCAGGTTCTTTTATCAGTTTCCTATAAAATAACCAACTAACTCTCTGACTTTTATTTTTGAGTCAAAATACAAGCGGTCAACCTTCCTTGGATTACAGGGTTGGAAAAGGTTCACCCTTTCGATGTGGAGCAGATGACCAATACTTCATTCACTTTGCTTGTATCTTCTGAGAGAAAGCAAGCTGGTTCATTCCAAAATAAGTGTGTGTGGTCAATATACCTTCTTCCATTTTTCATGCCACTTATAAAGTAGCAAAACTCACAACTGACAGAAACACTTCTTAATGGTAAAAATTTAAAGAACACTCCAAATATTAGTAAAAGGAAGAAATGTCTTTTCAGGTTCCAAGAATAAAAACAGTTCCTTGTCTTCTGAGTGAATGGTCCTTTATTCAGAGAAACAGACGTATGTATGGGGCAATCACAAGTAAGCAAGCGGTAAAGTCACCTCCTATCTTCCTGAGCTCAGTGGGAAAGATAAAAGGAGATATCTTAGCCAAACAGGGGTCCAAAAGATCACAGTTCCCATCGCTACTTACAGGTGGGCATGTGCTGATGGCAGATGTATAGGCAGAAGTGTTGATAGCCCATGGGTCCCCAAGGAAACCGACTCCCTCCAAGTTTGTCAGTGATGTCAAATGGGTTAAAAAATGTAAAGCACTTAAAATGTTCCTGACACGTGTCAGCATCAGCAGATAAGGAGGAAGTATCAGGGACCAAGTTCCTGTCTTGTTTCCTTCAACTAACCCAAAGGGACGACCACCACGCTCTCTCTACCTATTGAGCCAGCTGGAAATAAACTTGACACTTCTTAGGAGCAGCCAGGATGCTAAAGTGTTTAAGGATGAAATGCTATAACATCAGGAGTTTGTTTTTAAATATTCCAGAAAATAAAGGTTGGTATTGGGGAGGACAAATAGGTAAAACAATTCAGCAGTATATAATTAAACATCAATCACACTTTAACATTTCAAACATCCTCAAAGTCGAACTATTGTATTGTAGCCAAGCTGCATCAGCCAGCTGTAGAGCCACAGACCAGAGGCTCAGTTAGCAGGACATGTTTTGGCATTTAGGAAAAAGCCAAACCTGCAGCAAGATTTAGCCTTGTTGCTTTATTCCATTATCAACTTAGAACTTTTTGTATAATGGAAGCCAGCTAGTGAGCCACTAAAACTCTGTTCTTATTTGCCTCGAACCCATCTAGGGTCTATTTCAATTCTAACGAGTAAAGAAGCCCTCAGTTTAGACAGGCAAATCCAGTTCCTACAGTCTGTGTTCTATCAGCCAAGATCCTGATAAGGGAATATATATATATATATATTTTTTTTTTGCATGGGCAGGCACCTGGAAAAAATGGTAAGGGATTTTAAGTTTGGAGATTTTTCCCTGTTTTCTCCACATCATGTATTTTCTAATGTCGCTAACCAACAAATTGTGAACCCACTTAATGGGGTTTTGAGATCATTAAGGCCGAGTCATGACTATCATGAGAATTCCATGAGTTTCATTTTCTCTAACTCAGTGTTTATTAAGTGGAAAATATGCTCAGATCCAAAGTCCCCAAATTACTATCTTTATTTCCCCTTCACTCTAATTTTAACCAGAGGTCATTCTCATTAAAAAGCCCCTGAGGTCTTTGATAAATGTAAGATTTATACTCGCTGAGAGATCCTTGGCCCTTTCCCGCGGCTGCACTCAGGCCTGTCAACCGGCTGCTATCAATTAACATTCCACCGATTTCTCTGTCAGTTCGGGTTAGGATCGACTGGGTCCCAGGTACAGTCTTCTTGGCAACATTTCGATGTCACAGTGTGTTCACCATAGGGAAGTTAAGATCTTTAATGAAGTTTCATTCAAGAACGAAAACATTTATTGAGCACTTATTGTATCAAAATCTCTATAGTCAATAGGTCTATCGCATCCCAATGACATGGGGCCCTATTTTTCTAATTAGTGATAACTAAACTAATTTTCTCAGAAGAGATTATTAAAATGTTGTTCTGTGTTGAATCAGAAATAATATTTTGGCCTTATTGAAGAATGACAAGCGATAGAAAGAAAAAGGAAAGGGAAGAAAAGGGAAGGGGGTGGAGGAAAGAGAGCCGGGCAGGAAAGATAAGGAAAGAAGAAACATAAAAAGAAAAAAGAAAAGAAAGGCAATGGGAGGACATCAAACGTAACCAAGGCTGATAGAAAATGGAAGAGAGGTAAAGAGATACTCAATATCCCTTCCTGGGCTCTAACCCTTACCCTAAATACTAACTAACTAGTAGCAATCTTAAACAAGTCCTGAATAGAAAACTCAGAATCTCAAGGTCAGGGTTGGGAGGGACTTCGGAGTCATGTACTTCAACCCTGTGCCTAATATAAAAGTCTCCACAGCATCCTCCTTGAGCCTTCATTCAGTCCCTATTTAAACTTCTCCAAAGATGGGGAGCCGTGATGGTTCCTGGGAAACCCTACCAAACCCAGTCCCTCCCAGCCTTGATCTGGTGGGGCCTTAAGACAAGTCACTCTTTCACTGATGCAATTTAATTTTATTTCTGAGTCATTACCTTAGTCTGCAGACAATGTCATAGGCTAGGGTTGATGATGATGTAAGAAATTCTACCGAGAACTCAGATTTTAGGTCTAGATGATGCAACTTACTAAAAGCAATTTTGTAGCCATACAAGATAAGTATGTGGCATTTTGGGATAATGGGGCTAGACTTTATATACCCCACTCAGAGCTTTTTGCAACTGAGAGGACCTCACCTTGGACTGGGAGAATACATGGACATAACCCATAAAGGAATTTTAAGAACTCACAATAAAACACACACATAATGAAAAACAGCAAAGCCCTGCCCCAATCTTTCCCTACTCACAATGCTTTTTCCCAAGAGCAACAACTCTCAACTCCTTTAGATGTTTCTTCTAGTGCTTATCTCCAATTTCTAGATAACATGTTTATTCTTTTTCTTAACTGTTTTTTTTCAATTGTAAATTGTATCCATTTATTGCTAACTATGGACGATAAAGATTTAGCTTTCACATGCCCTACCTTCCCCACTTACATAGACTTTTCTCCTTGATATTCTCACTATAGCTTTCTTATTCTTGTTGATTAAGGCAACATAAAGTGTTTATATTATTTTGATAAATATCATTTGTGGATGAGCCTACAGAGTACAAAGATAGCTTTTCTTTCCAGATACAACTCTTTTTATTTCCTACAGAGAAAGTATGTCCTCGATATTTTTGAAACAACTCTCACTACTTCATCCACAATTCTCTAATAGCAGTAAAACCCATCTCTCAAATTCAAGCTTATCAGGTATTCTATAAGTTTTATTTTTTCTTCACAAACTCCCTCGTTGTTGTCTCGATCCTTTCCCATTATTCTAGACTGGTTACACTCTATAGCCTGCCACCCAGTTGGGTCTTCCCTTCACAACTTTCCTGGGGATTTTGTTTTCTACTCTGTTGCATTGGATTCCTGTTTCCTGGATCCTGTGTCTTCCACTTTCTTTGCTGCCTTATTTTGGTGAAGCATCCACAATACTTTCCTGAAAACAGGACATTTTAAAGACATTATGTTATTCTATCCTCCCAGTTTAACAGTTTGGCTGGTGTCTTCATCGGTCAGGGCTACCGTAACAGATGCCACAGACTAGCTGGTTTAAACAACAGAAATGGATTGTCTCACAGTTCCAGAGGCTAGAATCTAATCAAGGTGTCCACAGGGTCGTGGTTCCTCCATCTGTTCCATGGCTCTGGGCTTTGGTGGGTGCCTAGAAAGCCATGATTTCCCTTGGTTTGTGGCATAACTCAGTCTCTCCCTCTGTCACATGGCTCCCTCTCCCTCTCTCCCTCCCTACTCCCCTTACCCCCACCCCCCCACGCCCACCCCTCCCTGTCTTACTGTGGGCACATTTCCTCTGCTTTTAGGAACACCAGGCATATTGGATTAAGGGTCTAGGCTAACCTAGTTGGCCTCATCTTAACTGATAACATCTTCAAAGATCCTATTTACAATGATGTTTGCAGTCCTAGGACTGGGGTTAGGATTTGAGCATGCCTTTTGGAGGAACACGATTAAATCCATGACACCTGGGTTTTGAATTGTGAATTGAAACTCTATTCCCAACTAAATTTTAAATGTACTGTTTTCTTGTCTTCTAATTTTATCGGTCGTAGCTGAGAAATCTGAAGCTCCTCTGATTCTGATTCTTTTCATGTAAACAATTTAAGGTGAAAATTTTATGTGAAAAAATTAAAAACAATTCATATGCCAAATAACAGAAAAACAGTTCATTGAGTTTTGGAATTAATGTGTATTTTATCCATTAAAACAATGTTTGGCAGAAATACTTAATGTCATAAGAAAATCACCTTGGTGAAAGGGATATATATTAATGATTTAAAATACTGAAAGCTAATTCATCGAAGTATTAAAAGTGGTACTGCTAGATGATGTCATTTTGGGAACAATGATTTGAATGATCTCTGAAGTTTTATCAGTAGCAATGAGGCCAACTCATTGTTATGAGCTCTTCTTATTTTAAAGAGCTCCTGTATTGAATAAATTTCTGGAACGTGTGTTGATTTTTATAGTTGGATTCAACGAATGTCACTTCTCTCTAAATGTTTCAGCATGCATGTAATTAGAGTTTAATATGTATGCGTAGTACTTTTCTTTTGAGATAAAATTCATATACAATGAGATGTGTACAAATCTGAAATGTATATTCTCTGAGTTTTGACAAATGCATGCATCTGTGTAACCCAAACCACTATCAAGTTCATAATATGAAGTCTCTCACTTCATAGAAAAATGTAGAATCCTTGCAACCATACAAGTCCATTTATTAGCTACCCTCTATCCTTTGTGTTACAGCTGTCATATGTATTATATATATATATATATATATTCATTATTCACAATTTAGGCTAAGTTATCAATTTACAGTTTAAGAGGCAAGGTTATAAGTTTTGCTTAAGACTGTCATATTATTTCAAAGGAACCAAGAGAAAAAAAATACTTCATATTTACCAGTTCTGATGCTCCCTTCCCCTCCCTCCCTGCCCCCCTTCCTTTCTTCTTCCTTCCTAGAGCCAGGTTTCTATCTAGTCTTATTTCCCTTCAGCCTGAAAAACTTCCTTTAGCATTTTTATAGTGCAGTTATACTGAAGACAAGTTCTCTGAGATCTCTTAGTTTTGTTTTACCTGAATGTCTTTATTTGCCTTCGTTTCTTAATGAATATTTTTGTTGGATATAGAATTTGGAGCTAAGAGGCTTTTTCTTGCTATCCTTTAAAGATGTTGGTCAACTGTCTTCTGGCCTCATTGTTACTGATAGAACTTCAGAGATCATTCAAATCATTGTTCCCCTATATGAAATGTGTTGTTTTTTCTCTTTATCTTTGTTCCTCAGCAGTATGACTATTCTTTGCCTTGGGTTTGCTGAACTTTTTAAAACTGTAAATTGATAATTTACCCTAAATTGTGAATATTTTGGCCATTATTTGTTCAAATGTGCCCTTCTGCCCCATTCTCTTTTTCTTTTCTCTTCTGAGTCTCCAATTATACATGTGTAAAAACTTTCTAAATTGTTGCACAGATCCCTGAGGCAGTATTTCTTTTCTTCTTTTTGTCATTTTGCCAACTATACCTGATAATTCTATTGATCTTACTTCAATTTCACTGACTTTTTTCTCTGTCATCTCCTTCTGTTAAGCCCATCAAGTGAATTTCTATTTCAGATAGTTAATTTTCAGTTCAAGAAGCTGCATTTGGTTATTTTCATGGTTTTTTTTTTTTGCTGAAATTTCATATATTTTTTTCATTGTAAGCCTATTTTCCTTCATATCATTATACATAGTTATAATCACTGCTTTTAAATCCTTGCTGCAATTTCAATGTGTGGATCATCCTGGGTTTTTTCCCTATGGATTGTCATTTTTCTTTTAAAAAGATGACATTTTTCCATTTCTATTATGTGAATAATTTGGGGTTATATCATGGACATTGTGAACATTGTGTGTGGAGACTCTGAATTTTATTATTTCCCTCCAAATCTATTAATTTTTTTTGGTCTTGTTTCATTTTAGCAGTCAAGTCACTTAGTTGGACTCAAATTGTGAACTCTTGTCTCTTAGACAGTATCCAAGGCTCAGTTTAATGATTTTATACTTAAGCTACCTAGTATCCGACCCACACATGCAGAATTCAAGGATCAGCATGCATTTAGAATACAGTTTTTTACATGTAATTTTTTGGCTTCCTCTCTCTGGTACTCTCATTTCTAGAATTTTCCCCTCACTTTCCAGGGGCTGTGACTGCCCTGAATTCTTTTCCTGATTCCTCAGGCCAGAGAGACCATTGGTTTTCTATGGACATTTTAGTTGCCTCATCTGAAGAACTGAGACCTATCTTCAAGCTAAAAGCTGTAAGAACCCAGGAAACTCATCCCTTGCCACTACCTTCTTTCAAGTTTACATCTGCTCTCCAGAATCTGTTTGATTTTGTTCAACCTCCTCTGCCTTTTGTCTGTTTCTTTGCTTTGCCAGGAGTTTAGAGTTGTTATCTGTGGGACAGCCAGCCTAGTAGGAGCTGACTCAGCCATTCCTGAATGGAATCAACATTGTGGGAAATTTTAATTTTCTTTTTATACTTTTCTGCAATGAGTAAGAGTTACCTTTATAATCAGGAAAGGTTTTCTCCATGTATCAGTATCATATGACAAATGAAAACTTTTCATAGAAAAAGGGAAACTCAAAGGTGAAAATAAAAAAAAAAAGGATAGTACTTCTTATCTGTACAATTTTTGTTAACACAACCATAGGCAATATCTTAGTGACGTTTTAGCACATTCAAAATTTTCTATTTTGTGGAATGGTATGATATAATTAATCTTTGTATGGCATTTCATAGAAATATTCAAGACAATCATATTATACATATATAGAAATTGTTTTTTTTCTTCAGATCTTTTAATGAAAGTAAACATTTTGAGGTCCGGAAGGCAATTTATGTCAGCAATAAAAACAAAAAATTCATTATTTGTGACTAAAAATAAATAGCTGATAGATATTTATTGGACAAAAATAATTTTAATAAACTGGCTTTGTGAATTAAAAAAAATAGTGAACGTTTGGATGCACATGGGAGAGCAAGGAGAGCGGATATTCTTTGGAGAATGATAATGGAAGTTTTAGGAGAATGAAGCAGAGTGGAGAATTACCCAGAAAGAATTCAGACTATGGAGGTCCCCCAAACACTTCTGAGGTGGTACTGTGCCTGTCAGCAGCAGCAAGAAGGAAGACAAACCAGAGCTTACTTACTCAGAACTTTCAGCTCTAGGTGTCCTTTTTAACACTTCCCTTTCCCTTCGGGGTGCAAGTACCTCTCTCCCAGAGTACCAGCAGCCCATAGTATACTTGCTGAATTCGATTTGCCATTTCTTCCAGGACTTAACTCTCTCATTGGTGATGAGCATTTGAGGGGACAAGTTTAGGCTTTCTGCTTAAGCGTTCCCAAGGACCAAAGTACATGCGTTCACTATTGCCATTAGTTCTATAGAAACTGTGTGATCTTGGCTGAGTCATTTCCTCTTCTGAGTCTAAGTTTCTTTACCTGCAGGATGAAGAAAGTGAACTAACAGCACTTTAAGTTTAATTTTTTATCTATAAAATTACACAGAAATTCTACAGGACATGAACATGCTTTAACCACATTTTTTATCACATTTTTTCCTTAAACTTTGTTGTCCATACTCAGGGTATCATATGGTATATAAAAATCCACTAGAGGGGAGTAAAACATTAGATGAGCGCATACTTCAACTCAATTTGGGTATCCTGCATAAGTTATATTGGTAAATGTGCCCAATATCTATTGTTTCCAATCAATCCCACTTAATTGTTTTAAAAATCCAAAGATGTAAAGGAACCATCATTTCCCTGTGAAAATCTTCTGCTCTGTAGAATAAAGCTCCGAGTCTGGACATGGGAAGTCTTTGTACCCACTAATGGGGTAAGAGCAATCCCTTAAATCAACAACCATGTGCATTTAATTTCTAGTTTTCTGTGTATGTACAAAAGAGTTAAGGGAACAAAAAATATACCCTATCCCTTAATTCAAAAGAGAAGTGTCATCCTGACAACTAATTTTAAACTGAAAAGCAGGGAGCAACCACAGTATTCTCAACCCCTGAATAGGAAATAATGTTTAATATAAGTCTGTCCCGTGAATATTTGGAAATACTTATACTAAAAAGTATTTATTATTTATCTGAAATTCAAATTTAAATTCTAGCTGCCCCGTGCAATACTTGAGACATGCAAATCTGACATGCATGTGAGCGAACGTGGGACAGCTCAGAGTCTTCACATGCCCGTCAGACACATTTCCACAGGATGTCCTGATGGCAATATGGTTTCGCCCACAATGCCCACATCTGAAGAGTGCTGTGGACATCCCTGACTCCCCCACATCTGTCAGCAACCTGCTGCCCACTTTGCTTTGCATATGTTAGAAAAAGGAGTTAGGGGTGCTGCCTTGTTCTGCTGAGTCTTGAAGAGGTGTTAGTGAATTAGCGTTCAGTGACTACACAGAACTGCACTGTCTTCTAAGGCCTTAGGCACTACTCCATGAGGCCTGTGCCCGGGGACCCATCCGAGAGGTAAACATCAAGCCATATTCAGAACTCCTTCTCCACTGTGAGTGCTCCCACTTCCCTCAGGGTGAGTTATCTCCTAAGAGGTTCTTTGATCCCTCTTGCAGACAGGCCTCAGGAAGACTGCCTGTCCTCCATGAGGAGCTCAGACTCAAATTAGGACACCTTATGTCTCAAATCCCCTATATTCAAGGCATGGCTTTAGCTTTCCAGAGCTTATAATTTAAGTAAATCCATTAGACCTGCAAATATTAAATATATATGTATAAACTTTAATATTAAGTAAAATAATGAATGGAAAATGAGTTGAACCAATAAACCTATTTAGGCCTGCAGCAGCAGCTGTCATCTGGGGTGTCAGCAGCCCAGCATGCCTCCATCAATTGTGAGACAGATCACAAGTGATTTGTTACTAATGGGGGAAAATTACTGACAGCTTCATATGCTTTCAAAAAGTAGATTACAGTAAAGTATTACTAACAGGAAACAGAATAATCAAAATAGGATGGCTTGTTTTGAAAGGCTCCATTTACAAGAGGGTAGATGTAGTGTAATCATGGACATGTACAGGAACCCTCTGGCTAGTAGCAATTGAGCTGATACCGTGCCTCCTGGGGGTCTAAGAGCTGAGGAGAGGAGGAGGTTACTGGAACCCAGAGTGGTGGGTAGCGGTGCTACTCAAAGTGTGGCCATCAAACTTGTGCCAGCTTGCTAACTTAGTGGTCTGCAAGAGATGAAAATAGAAATTGAGGGCAAGTATATAGGAATTTTTATAAGAAGTTGACATTGTTGAGACATCCAAGCTTGCCTGTGATATGTTTTGTTTTTTTTACAAAAAGGATCAATTCATAATGAAATGAAAACAAAACCAAAAGTGGCGCTTCCCCACCCATGGTTTGTGAAACACTGATGTAGAGAAGGCTGCCTTGAGACCGGTGGTAAACTTTAGTCAAGGGACACTGACTGCCTGAGGTAACCTTGCAGAATTAGAACCAGGGAATTAAATACCTAGACTTCACTCTCCTTCCCCTCCTTATAGCCTGCCAGTGCTGCCCATTTGCCAACCCAACAAGAAGCTCAGCTGATGCAACCCAAACTGATCAGGGCCAGTATAGAGCAGGATGTAGAAGGGTAACAGGAGGGTCTGCAGGAGAAAACAGATTTCCAGGCCAAGTAGATTCGTTATTCCCACAACATCTCCACTTTTGCTTACATTCCAATATGCTTTCTGACGTGGGGAAGCATGTAGATTTTTTAGCAGAATTGCCTTCCCCTGAAGGTTGGGGACCTCTTTGAGAAAGGGTACAGGGCATATTGGAATGCTATACTTCTGCACATGTAATTCCTCAAGGACCATCCAAAGGGCCATTGCAGAAGGAGTGGTGGCGCAATAAACAGCTTCAAGTTCTTGCAGGATAAGTCTTGCCTGGCAGAGATGGAGCATTTGTCCAGCAGTTGCTCACCATGTTAACTACCCAAGATGGCTTTATTGTATTTCAACGTGGTTGGGATTAAATGGTGTTTCCCAGAATTCGCTTTCTAGTTGTATTTGGAAGTGGTGGGCTACAAGAGATATACTCTTGAGAGAACTGAAGGACAGAAGGAAAGCAGCAGACATTGTGTAGCATACAAGTATCTTCTAGTTATTCAATCAAACAATAATCGTGGTGCTGCTGTGAAGGGATTTTGCAATGTAAATAAAGTCCCTAATCAAATGACTTTAAATTAGGGAGACTATCCCAGATAGGCCTGTTTCAATCAGTTGGAAAATCCTTATAAGAGGGATTAGGTGCTCCTTGAAAAGAGACAGAGAACCCTGCCTGTGGTCAATAGCTTAGCTTTTGCTCATGGAGTTCACCTGGCAAGTGATCTTCCCTTTTTGGTTCTGTGACCTGCTGACTTCAGACTGGCTTATCTAGCTCCCACTCTGTGTAAGCAAAGTCCTTGTAGGAAATCCCTTAACTATCCATCCATCCATCCATCCATCCATCCATCCATCCATCCATCCATCCATCCATCCAACCACCTGTCTATCTGTCTGTCTGTCTGTCTGTCTACCCATCTCCTACTGGTTCTGTTTCTCTGATTGAACCCTGACGAACACTTCTTACAGTTGAGCAGGTAGGGCAGGCAGTGGAACACAGTCCTAACTCCAGGCCCTGGACCTCCTCACGCTCTTCTCCACATTACCACACGCTCAGCGCCACCCTCTCCAGACCCAGCCTGCTGTGACCCTTGCCATCCTTCTCGTGACCCCGCAGTGTCACAGACAATTCCTCCACTCCCAGTAAAGAAGGAAGACCTCAAAGGCAAGGAGGGACAGTACTCAGGGAATCCATCAGAATGGCTTGGTGGAAGAGAGAGCGGTAGAGAAGGTGGATGCAGGGAACTGAGGGAATGATTAGCAGAAGAAGGAAAAGGAAGAAGAAGAGGAATAAAAAGCGTGGGGCAGCAGGATGGGCAGTCTGGGCAAGGCACAGTGGGGAAGATCTGGAGGAAGAGGCAGTGCGGGACAGTGAGGAGGAGAGGGAGACTTCAGGGCACACCGGTGGTTGACTTTGTCCTCCTTTGCCAGGTTGCCTTGTCTCCACATTGGGGTAAGGAAGGCTGTCCCCATTAGAATGCCACCCCACATCTCATTCAGTCCCATGGAGGACTGCCCCATACTTGCAAGTTCTAATCTTTTTAATCCAGTTTTCAGTGCTTTTTAGGTGTCATTACCTTTTAGCATTAAAAAGGCAAAGGAAGATAATCTGTTGTTCATATGCTTGCTTTAAAATGTTTTATGTAAAAGCAAAGTTCACAGCAGTGGACATAATATGCTGCCAGGTATGAAAAAGAAGAGATATCTATACATATATACTAGTCTATTTGTAGAGCACAAGTCAACTATTCTGCCTCTGGGGCAGAGAACTAGGAGGCTGAGGATCAGACCCAAAAAGAAGACTTTTCACCACATCTCTTCTTGTAAGGTCTAAGTTTATTATTTGCAGATATCAATAACTTAAAACAATAAAAACTCTATCAATGATTTCTTAGCATATATGTCAATCATTCTATCTGCTGTACCTGTAACAGGTCTTTGGGTATGAGAAAAATGCATAGAGTAGTCAGGTACTGCGATCCTTTTCCCTCTTTCCTAAACCAAATAATCTATGATGTCTGATCACCTCTGCAAAGCTCAATCTGCGATGACAGTGATGCAATACCACCAGCAAAGGTATTTCCACTTAGGATTCGGTTCCTCCTCTGAAAACAAAACATCTGTGCCAGTTAACTTAGCCCAGATGCAGTGATCATACTCACCATGGTCACACCACCCATCCCAAGTGCTCTGTGGGCAAAGAAGAAATCTCAACAACATACAGAGCCAACATTTCTGGGCTAGCTTTAGGGAGAGCTCCAGAACAAGGGGAACACATTTCGTACTCATTTAAATAGAAAACAGGCATCTCAGCCTAGCGTGTGTATCTTGATTAAGAACACAGAGCTGCATCCATGGCAGAGGAGGTAATATATGCAAAATACATCGTGGAGGCGCACTCTTTCTCTGTTTTTTTCCTCCAACAAAAACTTGCATTATGAATTCGGGCTTAAACAATTTTCTATGGTCTCTAGAATCATGGCAGCAAAGAGAAATGAGAACAGATCAACTTATTTTTGTATAAAAAAAAAAACCCCCCACAGAGAAGCTTTGTGTGAGTATAGAGCAATGGATCTGGGGTAAGAGTGAGATTTGCCAGCTGGAACCATCAAGGCAAGGACACTTGGTGGTAAAACTACGTGTCTCTTTAGAAAATAACTAGTACATTTTGGAGGCTTAATGGAATTTGCTTAATAAGTTTCACATTTGTCATTGTCGGTTGGTTCTTTGGGTGCCAGGAGACATAACTTCTTCATTATATAATCAGATTTTTGTGCTTGCTGGAAAACAAGCACTGAACACGTCAATCACGCTGTCATTTCCAAAATCCTTTCTTGGGCCAGCTGGGTGTTCTGAATTGAGCCTCTGTCATAGGGCACAATAAAAACTAAGTTCGGCAGTGGGCTTTGGCCCCTCTCCCACTGCACCTTTCTGAAAGGGTTCTGACCCAACCCCTCAAACAGGCAATAGCTCTGGGGAGAGAAAAGCTGCCACTTGCCCTTGATCTTAGGAGCAGAGGTAGGAAGCTAGAGGATTCCAAATTTCTCAACTTTAGGCTTTCTGTCATTTTGTCATATATTTGTCAGCTACAGCAACATGTTAATTATCCTGATGAATTATAACATCTAGAGACAAAAGACCTTCTGTTTTTTTTTTAGATCTTTTTAAATCTTACAGTACCTGTACCCATAATCATACGTATTTGGCTCTAAAATCTTTAAAACATCTTCCAAGGAGAACAAAACTTCTCTTCTCTTCTAAGGAGGCTTCCGTGTTTAATCTTATGTGTTTTGATTTTGAGCAGGTTTGGATTTTCTTTCATCTGATATTCAAGTGTTTTTGTTCCAGAGCAGTCTCACATATATGTAAATTCTCAGATTTGTTCTAAAGTAAAGACCTCCGAAAAGTAAAAGGTCAACATATTTATTCAGGAGATGACTTGAAGAAGATAATTTTCAATAGATGAGGCCTTTTTACTACCTCCAAATGGGGATTTTGTTTACTTTTCTGGGTATAAAATAAATTATTTTGATCTGAGGGGGGAAAAAATGCACCTTTCTTTAAACTTAGTTTTGGGCATTTTTCAATCTCTCAGTATTCTGTGAATGAAAGCTTGTCATTCTACCAATTGGTCTAAAATCGATACATCCATGTAAAATGTTACTGCATAGTGGAGAACATAGAAGAAATGACAGTGTTCATGGGGGAAGGTCTCACACCAGATTCAGAGTCCTGAAAAAAATTAAGTCCGTCTCCCCCTTATTAATGCCACTCATAGTGTTTACTATGTACCAGATATTATTAATTTGCAAAAATTCTCATTTGAACTTTCCAACAACACCATAGATACTATTAAGATATTTTCAGCTACGAGTAACAGAAAGACTGAGATTGCCCAGATCATAAGGACACATATTAAGGAAGCAGGTCTGGGCAGCACATTAGGGCTCTAGCCTTGCTCCTCTGTAGCTCTCCCAGCCTTGCCCTCCTCGGTGAGTTGGCTTCATCTTCAGGATGGAAATAAGATGGTTGAAACAAATCCAGGCACCACAACCAGACACACACCATCTAGGCAGTGGCTCTCAGCACTGCCTAGGTGTAGAAGAAGTAGAGTTCTCCTTTCCACGGTGGAAGGCAACATATTTTAAGAAGGAACATTTTCCAGAAGACCTCCAGCCCTTCTCTTATATCACCTTGGCCAGAACCGGGTCATATGCTCACCCTTAAACCAACCACTGGACACAGGAATTGGGGCCACTGTGATTGACTTAAGCCAAACAGGAGTCAACCCTAGAGCTGGGACTGAATCCGGAAGGGGTGGGATGGACAACCCTCTCCTTGCTTTGCTAACAAGGAATAAGTAGGTAATAATGTGGGCAGACAAGCAATAGTGCTAGCTGCATATCCCCATTTTCAGATGTGGAGTCTGAGGCACATGGGTAAGTGATGGAATTAGGATTTGATCATGGGTGATTCCAAAATCTGATCCTAATCACTTTCTGTCTTTTACACAAAGAAAACTTTGGTTTGTACTAGCTGGATTTGAGCTATTCAGCACAGATCTAATCTGATTTTTAGGAAGGCATTAATGATACAATATTGTATTATCAATGATAAAATAGGATCTACATATATTGGGGAGGGAAAATTGATGGTGGAGACATATTGCAGGTTTGGTTTATAGGCAATGCTTGATGAACATTTGGGTTTATATCCACCTTGTATTTATGCCATGGCCAATTTGGATGTCTGTTCAGCCACATAGTTAGAGCCTTTGGATAAGTCCCTTCACCTCTCTCAACCTCCTTCTCATCTGTAAAATGGAAATAAAACTTATTTTAAACAATTGTTGGAAGGATTATCGGACAGAACCTAATATGAGGACTGGTCCATAGTAGGTATTCAAAATATGTGTTACTATTTTGTGTTTATACATAGGCTAAACCTTTAGAAATCTCAAAGGCAAAAGTTTTGAAAACTCATGGCCAGTTAAAACAGAAATATGAATATGCAGGAGAGTTAGAAAGCACTGATATGTGAATACGAGAGCATCCAAGAATCAAAGTGACCTTTTAAGAATCATTTTGGATACTTTTCAGAGTAGATTGTGAAATTGGACTTTTAAAATTTTTCCCTGGAAAACTCATTGGCAGCCAATGGAAATAATTAACTTCTATAGGACTGCTGTGATAATGCATGAAGTGGATTTGCCCTGTGTCCCTACACAAATGAAATGTGTTTTTAGGGATCATAAGGTCAGAGAAGTATAAGAAGCAGAATTTGATCCAGAATATTTTATGTATACAGCATGATGAATAAAATTATGCAATCAAATTAATTATGAGGAAACTAGACAAGGACTGTGCCTGAACCAAAATCAAAAAACAACAATAAAAACATGTTCGGTGGTTCTGTTCAATTTATTCATCTGAACTTACTTTAACTTGATCTCTAAAGTTTCCATTTTATTGCCAAACTTTAAAGAAGAAGCCATCTATTTATGATACTTTTGAAAATAAAGTTTCTGTTAAATGGCATTTCACTATTTTGAGTCTTAATTAATTTCCTGCTCTGGTCCTTCAGGAAAAAAAGTTATTATAATTATATCAAAAGGCTTTAAATGGCCTATTTACTGGTAGTAAATTTCTAAATTTCATTTTTACTTTTAAGATGAACCATTATTGGTTGAATTGTTTAATTGCAAAAGATATTTCTATTGTATTACAAGTTATCCAGTTATGTCAGTAAGTACCTAGTTACGGCACATCCTCCATCTAATATCCCATGCTTAAACTCTCCACTAAAGAGTCAGACATATATATTTTTTTACATACTACCAAAAAAGCACTGATTTCATATGTGCAGAAGCCTGCTGAACTCATTTTCCTTTTTGGGAGGATGGGAGAGAAGTGCAAGGAGAGGAAAGAGGAAAAGACTCTCTCTTTAAAATGAATTCCAGCTCACCTATAAGCCAAACCAAATAAAGACAGTACAGGAATTAAGAAAGTGCTGGCTCTGGAGTTAAAAGAAAAAAAACCTATATGAAATGCTGTATTTCCTTAGTTGTGGCAAATATACTATAAAGATGTACGATATTAACAATGGGGAAAACCGAGTGATAAGTTATACAGGAACGCTCTATCTTTGCAATTCTTTTGTAAATCCAAAGCTATTCTAAAATTAAAAGTCTATTTTTAAAAAATGTCCGGGGTGTGACTTGTGGCTCTGCCCTGTATTAGCAGTGTTAACTTTGAGCAAATCACTTAACCCATCTAAGTCTCAGTTTTATCCATCAATAAAGTGTCCATATGGAGCCTACTTCAAAGACTTTTGTGAGGATTAAATAAAGCTAATAAAGTGCTTGGCACAATGCCCAGTATGAAGTTAGTGTCTGTAAATTAGTTTTTATCATTATGGGATCCCACCAGATGACTGGACATTGTAGCTTTCATCAAAAGGTATAGTCACTTAAATTCACCATGGCCTGATTTGTTCCTGGTTCTTCAATACCTACTGATAGCACAGTCATCTTACCAATCACTTCTAAACCCCTTCGGCACTTCCCTCTCTTCCCATGACCCTGTGTTCAATCAGGCAGCAGATTCTATTAAATCTATCACTCTAATATTCTCAATCTTGTCACCTCTTCATCCTAATATTTCTTCCTGGGCCCTGGTCTTGAACTAAGACATTGCCCTCTGGCTTCCTTGCCTGTTTTATCTGCTCTTCCAAGCCATCCTGGAGTGTGGTCTGACTAATCTTTCTAAATCATGTTCCCAAACCTTCAGCAACTCTCCATTTTCTAAGAACCGAATTTCTAATTTTTTGGCTTTGGCACTCCAGACCATCCATGATTTCGCCCAAATTTACATTTCCAGATGGATTTCCCACTACTCCCCTTCACATATTCTTAGATATAGCCTGCCTGAATCATTAGCTATGAGATATATCCAAGAACATATGCCTTAAGAACAGCAGAGACTGGAGTCCAGAGAGGCTAAGAAAGTAGCCAAAGGTCACAGAGCAAGTGTCAGTTCACTGGTGACACTGTAAGCTAATACTTTGAGGGGTACCCAACATTGCCAAGCATACAGCAATGATGGGAAAAATATAAAAAGAGAAGAAGAAAAAAAAAGACATTCAAAAGTAAGATAAAAATCTCTGATGCATAAAAGTAAGAATCCAAGAGCAGGTGGAGGTGGCCAGAAGCTCCTTAGGATAATAAGGACTAAAAGCTTCCTGTTTGAGGAAGGGGACAAAGAAAAGCTGGCTGACTAAGCAAATGAACAAGGTAGAAGTCCCTTATTCCAGAGAAGCTGAAAACCCACCACGTCTGCCTGATTCCAGAGAGTCTATAAAAACTATGCACCTGGAGAGCTTGGAGGCACAGGCAAAGCCCTCCAGCCAGGAGCTGGGCCAAGCTGCCTGCTGATGGACTGACTAGATTTAGATAACCCTAATGGATCAGAAACACTTAATATATAAGACCTGGTCTTGGACTGCGGGCCCACGGGGCCAGGTGAAGGAAACCACAAAAAGCTAGACAGGGTGGGGTGAGAGAACTCAGAAGGAAAATAAAATCCCCTTCACAGTTAGCCTGCAAGCTAAAATTCCATATGCATGGAGGAAACTAATCTTAAGAAAGGTGGTAAAAGTAAAAATTTGGATATGACCTCATTCCCAAGTGACACCAATAAATCAACTCAAAAAATAAGTCTAAAGTCTTCAAAGATATGAAGAATCTCTAAAAAGAACAAGAATAATAAACAAAATAAGTGGGAATTAGACAAAAAGTGACTATCCAGAAATCCTGGAGGTGAAATAAAAAAAGAAATCAATAGATTGAGCAAACAAATAATTAGAGAACTGGAAGATGGTACTGAGGAATTCCATGCAGCAGCACAGAAAGAAAGAAAAATATACAAAAGAATAATTAAAAGACAGGATGGAAAAAGCTACAATGAATAACTTTAAATCTTTGCTCAAATATCATCTCAGTGTGATCTATCCTCATGACTCTATTTAAAATTATGACCACTCCTCCACTCACACCCCGCTTTCCCTTACCTGGCCTTATTTTTCTCTTTAGCACTGAGCAGGTTTTAACATACTACATAAAATATGTCTTTTTTTAACATACTACATAAATGTTTATTGCCTGCCCCTGACACAATGTGAGGTCTTTGAAGGTAGAAACTCATCTGTTTTGATAACCACTGTATCTTCAAAGCCTAGAATATTAATAAGCATGCAGGTAACACTTTATAAATATTTTTTCAAATAAATTAATAAATAATTAATGGCTGGTTAATTTTCAGAATTGAGTAAAAGTATTGAGTCCTCAGTTTGAAATGAACTAGCAAGGATCTAAGAAAACTGATTATTAGAAATGTTGTTGAGGTGTGGAGAGCTTCCCAAGAAGATGGTGGAGTAGGGGGCTGCAGTGCTCACTCCTCCTTCCAAAACAGCTAGTGGATGGGCAGAAACTGTCTGAAACAACTGTTCTGGGGCTATAGAGCCCAGGGGGGCATTGCACAATATCCAGGGAAGAAGACGTTAAAGAGGCTGAGATACTACGGTAAAAAACTGAGTAAATCGCATAGTGGCAAACGCTGGTGCCCATCTCCCACTCTCAAGGCTAACCATATGAGGTCCAGTTCCAACCTGGCTTCTAGAGGAGAGGAATGTGGAAGTCCTCTTCCCCAAGAAGGGGGAAGAGGGAGGCAAGGTTGAGAGCTGATCATGACTCTTGCTCAGCAAGTTAAGAGCACTAGATCCTGGCTCTTCTGGTCTGCCCCAGACAGGGACGACTGTGCCATTGTTTCAACCCTACCCTGACAGGGACAAAGGCAGTGGAGATTTCAAGAAGCATGGCTCATGTAGGGCTGTGGGCAGAATCTGCTGAAAAGTGCCATCTGCTGGGCAGGCAAGGGAAACACAGCTTCAGGGAGCCATCCGAAAGGCTTTTTGGCATCATTCCTGACCCTCCTGTATTTAAAAAAAAACCAGAAAACGATAAGTGCTGGAGAGGATGTGGAGGGAAAAGCACACTATCCACTGTTGCTAGAAATGTAAAATGGTACAACTGCTGTGGAAGGCAGTTCGGCGGTTCCTCAGGAAGCTAAGTGTAGAATTGCCATATGATCCAGTAATCCCATTGCTAGGTATTTATTCAGAGGACATGAGGGCAAGGACACAAATGGACATTTGTGCAACAATGAATATAATTTTTTTTAATAATGACCATTCTAGTGGGTGTGAGATATCTCATTGTGATTTTGATTTTGATTTCCCTAATAGCCAGTGAAGTTAAGCAACTTTTCACGTGCCTTGTAGCCATTTGTATTTCCTCTTCTGAGACATACCTGTTTATGTCTTTTGCCCATTTTTAAATTCAGTTGTTTGTCTTTTTGATGTTCAGTTGAAGAATCTCTTTATATATTCTGGAACTAACCCCTTATCTGATATGTGGATTTCAAATATTGTCTCCCATTGTGTAGGCTGCATTTCTACTTTCTTGACAAAGTTCTTTGATGCACAAAAGTATTTAATTTTGAGGAGTTCCCATTTATCTATTTCTTTCTTCAATGCTCATGCTTTGGGTATAAGATCTAGGAAACTGCCTCCTATTACAAGTTTTATAAGATATTTCCCTACATTTCCCTCTAAAAGTCTTATGGTCTTGGCTCTAATGTTTAGGTCTTCGATCCATTTTGAGTTAATTTTGGCATAGGGGGTGAGATATGGCTCCTCTTTCATTCTTTTACGTATGGCTATCCAGTTCCTGAGCACCATTTATTGGACAGGCTGCTATGTCCCAGATGAGTCGATTTGACCACCTTATTAAAGATCAATTGTCCATAGATGAGAGGGTATATATCCGAACACTCTATTCAATTCCATTGGTCAGTATATCTATCTTTATGCCAGTGTCATGCTGTTTTGACCATTGTAGCTTCATAATATCCTTTAAAGGCGGGTAGTATGAGACCTCCCACTTCATTTTTCTTTCTCAAAATAGCTATTCAGGGCACCCTGCCCTTCCAAATAAATTTGGTTATTGGTTTTTATATTTCTGCAAAGTAAGTTTTTGGTATTTACATGAGGCAAATACTGAAAACACTGAAGGCAGAAATAGACACCTCTACCATAATAGTTAGAGACTTCAATTCCCTGATCTCATCAACAGATAGAACATCTAGACAGAGGATCAATAAAGAAACAGAGAATTTGAATAATACAATAAATGAACTAGACCTAACAGACATTTACAGAACATTACATCCCATAATAGCAGGATATACATTTTTCTCAAGTACTCATGGATCATTCTCAAGGGTAGACAATACATTGGTTCACAAAGCAAGTCTCAATAAATGTAAAAAGCCTGAATCATACAAAACACTTCCTCAGATCGTAAAGGAATGACATTGGAAATCAATAACAGACAGAGGGCCAAAAAAATCACAAATATGTTAAGGCTAAACAACACACTCTTAAACAACCAGTGGGTCAAGGAAGGAATTACAAGAGAAATCAGTAAATATTTCAAGGGACATGAAAATGAAAACTCAACATATCAAAATTTATGGATGCTTACACAAAGGCAGTGCTAAGAGGCAAATTTATTGCCTTAAATACCTACATCAAAAAAGAAGGAAGAGCAAAAATCAAGGAATTAACTTCTCACTTCTAAGAACTAGAGAAAGAACAGCAAACTAACCCCAAAGCAAACAAAAGGAAAGAAATAACAAAGATTGGAGTAGAAATAAATGAAATTGAGAACATGAAAACAATCAAGAAAATCAACAAAACCAGAAGTTGGTTCTTTGAGACAATCAATAAAATTGATGGACACTGACTTCCGGGCCAAGATGGCATCTTAGCAATGTGTGCGTTTCAGTTCGTCCTCCAGAACAACTACTAAATAACCAGGAACAGTACAGAACAGCTCCTGGGGCCACATCAGTGACTGGACACACAGCATACCCCAGTCTGGACCAGCTGGACCGGCTGCAAGGCCCCCCAGAACCATTGAGTTCCCCAAGCCGCAGCGGCCGGCACCCCTCCCCTACAGGCTGCTTCTCAGAGGGGAAAGGAAGGGACTTTACCAGCAGCAGGGGCTGAGCCCAACCAAACGCCAATTGTGGAATTAATTAACAAATTCTGACTACTAAAAATAGACCCCCAGCACAGGTGAACCTAGTCAAAGCAGAGGTTGCTCAATTTTGCCCTGGCACCAAAGGGGCAGGGCTGATGGAAAAGGGAAAAAAAAAAAAA
>PVIY010041175.1:0-21838 GCA_004026745.1 Myrmecophaga tridactyla
TTCTGTGAACTATATGGATTCTCTTAGTTTATTTAACTCGAATTTGTTAGCTATATACCTTTTGAACTTAAGGTTCCATAGAGTGGAAATCATGCTGCATTGTATGATATAAATTCTTAAATTAAATAGCATAGATGTGACTATGTGACAGGCACCTGATAATTTATTGATTAATTTGTTAATATATCACTGACCATCTACTTCTTCTTTGAATGGAAAAGACTTTGAAACTATATTGAATTTGTATATAGTTTTGAGTACAGACAAGGCTTTGAAAGCTGTGAAGGATAGTGAGAGAAATTGATTAACTGAATCAAGTTTCAATTCTGGAATAGTTTATGCAAAATTTGACATGTTTCCTTTAGTTTAAGATGTACGTACGCCTGGGGGTAAAGGGTCCCTCCATGCCTGACCTTTACTGGAACTTCAGGGAATAGATGAATGTGGCACTAATGGAAAAGCAGATCAGGCTGATGAAAAACAGTTTAGTGCAAGCATAGGAGTGCAAACCTGGTTTAAACTTGAACTGATATGATAATGGATTTTTATTTTAATTTTTCAGTGCCCAGGAAGTTGATTCTTATCTAAAGAGAAAGAAAAATCAAGGTACATTTATCCTCTAAAATTCTGAGTCCCTCCCCTGATGTGAAAGGAGTTATGGACTTCAGATAACTGTCCTAAATTCTGAAATTGTGAGCCTGAGTGGAATTCATACAATGCCATGCTATTTTCTGTTGCCAAACCAATGGCTTTCTAATTTCCAGGGGATAAATCCCAAATGCTCTATATCTTACTAAATAAGGCTATTTCTGGTTCTAGAAAAATAATAAATATCCATTTAAATGCATCATTACTTTTGGCTGATAAGGCAACTATTGGGAATTTAATTATTGCACATTTACTATGCTGCATAATTAATAGGTCTAGTATTGGGAAATGGAAACACCAAAAAATTGATATCTCACTTTTCAAATTCAATATATAGCTTGTCCACTTTAGATATTTTAATGTTGCGCGTTAGCTTACAATTATATTTCACTAATACTCACTTGATTCACTAAAAAATGTTTCCATTTGGCTGTTCCTTTTTATGTATTTCTATTGTGATTAAAAATGTTTCTGTTCATTTCAACTTAATCTTCTACATGACAGATAACAGAATTTTTAATCTATTAAAAACTTGCTCTCTTTCATGCATCTTGACTAAGTTTAAGCATTTAATAGCACTGTAAAAATATTGATGCGACTTGTAGTGAGAGCACTAATTTTGTTTCTATAATCACTGTATGAGGTTAAACTGCATTTGTAGCAACAGAATTATGTGTCCTACTGTTACCAGTGTCTCTCAGAGAACTTTCTCAGAATAACAGACTCTTTTGTAATTGAAAAAGTAATTATCTACCATTGGTGTTTTAATGTTTTCATCTTAATAAAGGCAATCAAATAAATTTGGGAAATAAATATGCCCTTATTTTTCTGTTTTTTTTGATTTGTTTGGCTTATAACATTTTATTTTAAAACTTATATTTAATCCTCATAGTCATATCACACTTTATTTTTATTTCAGTGCCAAAATTATATTAGTTATAATGTACCATAAATATTATGCAGTCAATAAATATATCTTGACATTTAAATTTTGTCTATTTATGATTTTTAATCAAATAATTAATGAAATCTCAATAATTTATCATCCAAACAACTGAATTATTATGTGAGTCAAGAATAGAGTAAATATGTAAGGGAGCCTAAAACTCAAGGAGCTCTCAGGTGAGTTGGCTCTTAGTTTTTGAATGAGTGAATGACACTCAGAGACTCTGACAATAATGGAAACAAAAAAACAAATTTCCTGCAAATTGGGAGTATAAGGAGGACAAAATCACATTCCTATATAGCACGTTAGAGAAAAAAATAAGGAAATTAATATGAAGTAATGAATTTTAAAGAATGAAAACATCTGACATATTAATTGAACTCAATAAATTACTGTGAATTAATTTATGTATGACTTACCAAAGCAAGGCAAAGTAACTGCAGATGATAAATGATAAGAAAGTCAGAGCATTTGGAAATTCTATGTTTAAAATGCCAAAATTCTAGGAAAGACGTTTGAAAATGCAGTATTCTCTATATCCTTTTGAAAGGTTGAATATGAATAAGCAAAAATGTGATACAATAACATTTCATTTAATTTTGAGTCCTTTTAATGCAAAATTCTTAACTGTGGCTCAAAATTGATCATAATACAGTATGTGCAAATCAAACCAAAATTGGGACTTTTATTTTTTACGATATAAGTAGGAAAGCCACTTAAGAAGTTTCATTATATCCAGTAAAAGCAAGGGCCCACACCCTATTATTACAAGCTCATAATCTTTTAGCAAGAGCTTAAAATGATTTTCTAGAGCACCATTTGAAATATCTATCAATAGTTAAATATTCAATATTAAATTTGCTTTATTTTTTACCTAATTACTGTAAGAAGTGAGTAACAGAATATTCATTACACTATTGTTAAGGAAAGAAAAAGCATGGTCAAGTAAAGTTGGCCAATTAAATAACTATAGGTCATCTCTAGGTAAAACACTGTGCATCTATGAAATGAATGAGATAGTGCACTACAGTCTAAAGAAACAATTTCTAAGATACATTAGTGTACATGGTAAGGTATAGTAGGATATGCAGTTTGAGTTCATTTCTGGTAATGATTCCTTTATTAATTCAGCGTAAATGGAACATATTCCTATGGCAGGTGACTAGATGGAGAGTGGGAAGATTTCTTATTTCACTTTGCTTTGTATCCATTTATTTAATCTTAGAAAAAATGCTCACAATATTTAAATATTTATTTCAATTGTGGTTACATGGGACATGATTTTGACTGCATGTTTAGTTTTTATCATTATACTTCTATATTTTTATAGAACTTTATTAAATGATATAGAAACAATAATAGTATAGGAAAAGGGTAAGGAAAGAATTCTCATAAATATTGTTGAATACTTTTAGTAATTGGAAAAAGTCTATTGAAAGCCTTATCTAATTATATAGATTGTCATACTACACGTCTCAATTCCAGGTGGATCAAAATGTTACTAAAAACAAAATGAAATATATTATAATGACTTTGTATCAAACACTGAGAAGATGATTTTGTTATTCATCTTAGATGTGAAGCAGAAATTACAAAGAAATAGAGGCACACTGAAATAACGACTTTAAGGCTATTGCAAGAAAATTCCGCATCAGTATGTTGGACAAATAATATAACCAAAACTTTAAAAATTGGTAGCTTAGTCACAAGCAAGACACAGAAACCCTTTGCCAAAGAACGTAGGACTCAAAGCCAGAGACATAAATTTGCAAACACTGGGCACATGCAAAATTCCTAGAGGAAACAACACATACTGAAAATGAACTCACAGTCAAGGTATTAGAAAGCACATAAAGAGCTATCCCATCAGGAGGGAGTTCACCAAAGCTGAAAAGAGCCCGATTCATGTAAATTCTGTTAATTTAGTTAATTGGGCAATTTGTAAGAAGCTTTGAATATCGTGATCTAAATCCGTGCTGGCAAATTTGTTTCAATAAAGATGACTAGAAAAAAAAAATCAAGTAACAGTTTTATGGAAAAAACACGATGTTTCCAGGAGACAAAATAGGGAAAGCCCTTGAAAATACTTTCAAAAAGATAAAATACAATTAGAAATCAATCATCCGGGTTCAATTTCCGGTGCCTGCCCGTGCAAAAAAAAAAAAAAAAAAAAAAAAAAAAAAAAAAAAAAAAAAAAAAAAAAAAAAAAATCAATCATCAAGAATAATGTTCAAACTAAAAGTAATAAAAGAAACACAAGATAAAATAATGAATAATATCTTCTTTCTTGCTAATCTAATTAGCAAAATATATTAAACAAGCTGGCAAGAATGAGATGTAAATGAACACTGAAAATTGCTGCTGTGCATGTAAATTGGTACACTGTTTCTGGATAGCATTTTGCAAATGCTCATATAGAGCCCAAAGTAATCAATGATTGATTTATTAATTCCCTTTCTAAGAGCCTACTCAATGAAAATTATGCTAAATTAAAAATGTCTTATATAGTAAAATGCATTCATTTTATTTCTATGTATAAAAAGAAAAAATGTCTTACAAGACGGGGCTGTCTTAAGTTGCCAGGCTGCTATGACAAATATCACACACTGGTTGGTCTAACAACCAAAATTAATTGTCTCATGATTTTGGAAGCTAGAAGCATAAAATCAAGCCTTCGGTAAGACTATACTTTCTCCTCAAAGACTCAAGCATTCTTTGTACTGACTTGCTGCAATCCTTGGGCTTCCTTGGCTTGCATCTCTTTCTCCTGTCACATGAAGATTCCTCTTTCTCTTTGTGTCTACCCTTCTCTTTCTTTATACAGCCTCCAGTAATACAGATTAAGACCCATCCCGGTTCAGTTGTGGCTACACCTTAACTACTAATAACATCTTCAAAAGGGCTGATTCATAACCATAGGAACAACAGAGATGCAGAGATGCAGATGCAGAGATAACCTGCCTTAGGTGAGGGTACATAATTCAACCTACCACCAGCTACTATATAAATAAAAAAATATATATAGATAGGCAATCAGTGCCTGTATTCTGAAAAATGTTATGTTTACAAAAAACACATACTATCTAGTAATAGGTAACTGCCTGGAGGGTAATGGCTCAAATATATTTGTTGATTAAATGAACAAATGAAGGAGTGGTTAAATCGATCATAGTAAAAGGATATAATGTTAGGTGGGAAATGTAAAAAAGGCTATAACATCTCATCTAAAGTGTAAATCAAGTTATCATGATATTTGAATAACGTTATTGAAAATAAAGCCATTTATGGATTATTTGAATGATTAGTAGATGAATATAATAATGAATCAATTTACTAGTTTCCTTAAATGTTATCTGACCTTTTTTCCTGAATTGCAAAGTAAGTATTAGTCTATGATAATAATTTTAAAAGCAGAGAATTTTTAAAGCCCTATTCAAAAATGCATACATTTACTAATTCTCTCCAAAGATTAAATTCCCTTTTTAATCTATATATTTTCTTCATCAGTAATGTAATACAATTCTATCATATTAAAGTTCATTTATTTTCCTGAAGTATCCTTAATGTCTTTTTCATGTCCTTTTATTCTTTCATCAGCTTTTACCTTTACTCACCATTTACCAGCAGTTGCAACTACTGAAATATACTTCTTCATTTAATCACCTGCCCCTTCACATTAGTCAAATCTACTGGCCAGAATGATATTCCCTTGTATGGACCCATTTCTTCTGTGTGTATATTCCCTATAGTTCTGCCATTTTCCATTTGCCTTCTCTTTCTAAAATGTCTTCTTAAAGCTCCATCATTTCTTTGACATTTACGAATGTTGGGTGAATGATTCCCAAATCACAGTTTTCTTATTCACTTGGAGACTAAGAAAAATTACTTTTCTTTCCACTTGTTTAGTGGAGATCTGGAAAGTTGATTTAAAAAATGTCCAACTTACTCTAAGATTCTGGAATCTACTGCCTGTCTAAAACCAGTAATGATTTCCATCCAGGTCTCCTATCATACATGTATCGAGTCCAATTGCTTGCTGGAAATTTATTTATATATTCCTTGTATTCATTGTAAAACTAACATCTCTAAAACATAAAATATGTTTTCCTCCTGCAAAATTTATATATCTAGCCATGAACAGAGCTCTCGACCTGATAGCCAACTAGCCACTTGGTTTCCAATTTAGATATCACATAGATATCCCAACTAACATGTCTCAGCAGAACTCAACTATTTTGTTTATAACTATGTCCCAAACCATTGTTATATCACAGTCTATGGCACAAATTGTGCTCCTAGGAACCAAGATAAAAAATTTAGGTATCATTCTTGATTTCTTATTTCATCACAATTCCCACATTTATTTCACCATCAAGAAGGATCCACCTTCTATGTGGATTATGAATGCATCCATTGTTCATCATGCCCGCTACTTCCACCATAATCCAAACTACAGTTACTTTTACCTAAGCTAAATCTCTCAGCATCTATAGTTTTTGCCAGTAAATATCATTTTTATGATACAAATCTGATTATTTCATTCTCTCACTTCAAACCCATAAAACCTTCTCACCATCATCATAAATTTTGGACTACTTATTGTGGTTTCCAGGATTCATGGGACCTGCCCTCTTGCCATCTCCCAAACTGATCTTCTTCTTCATTCAATTTAAGTAACCAAACAGCTATCTTCAATAGGTTAAGAGCTTTCTCTTGCTGCAAGGCCTAGAAGCATTTCCAGCTATAGTCCTTAGTGAGAGGTTGATGTACATCCACCTCCCCATCCCCCAGCCCTGTGCTTTAGAAGGCTCCAAGGAATAAAAACACAGGTGAAACATAAAGTTTTTCATTTTTCTTTGCTGAATGACAAGAATGCTGTTGAATGTTATTGAAAACTCAATAACCCAATGAGAATATAAGGATTGTGAAAAGGTGGTTACTGGGAACATGAACTGAAATGTACAGATCAATGCTTGTGTGCTGGTTTGAAAGGATGGATGTCCCTTGGAAAAGCCATGTTTTAATCAAAATCCCGTTTTGTAAAGGCAGAATAATCCCTATTTAATACTGTATGTTTGAAACTATAATCAGGTCATCTCCCTGGAGATGTGATTTAATCAAGAGTGGTTGTTAAACTCGATTAGGTGACGACATGTCTCTGCCCATTTGGGTGGGTCTTGATAAGTTTCTGGAGTCCTATAAAAGAGGAAACATTTTGGAGAATAAGAGATTCGGAGAGAGTAGAGAATGCTGCAGCACCACAAAGCAGAGAGTCCACAAGCCAGTGACTTTTGGAGATGAAGAAGGAAAATGCCTCCTGGAGAGCTTCATGAAGCCAGAAGCCAGGAGAGAAGAAGCTAGCAGATGATGCCGTGTTCACCATGTGTCCTTCCAGATGAGAGAGGAACCCTGACCATGTTCACCATGTGCCTTTCCAGATGAGAGAGAAACTCTGACTGTGCTTGCCATGAGCCCTTCCACTTAAGAGAGAAACCCTGAACTTCATTGGCCTTCTTGAACCAAGGTATCTTTCCCTGGATGCCTTAGATTGGACATTTTTATAGATTTATTTTAATTGGGACATTTTCTCGGCCTTACACCTGTAAACTAGCATCTGATTAAATTCCCCTTTTAAAAAGTCATTCTGTTCCTGCTACATTACATTCTGGCAGCTAGCAAACTAGAACAGGTTTAAGTCTGAAGAATAAAAAGGTGGTGAAAATATGGGAGAGTGAGTGGGAGTGAGTATGAGTGAGAGCGTATGAGAATATATGTAGGAATGTGTGTGTGTGTGCATGTATATTGTAGTTTCCTGGCTCTTAAACCAAATACCATAAAATGGGTTGGGTTAAGAATAGAAATTTATTGGACCATGGTTTCAGAGGCTAGAAGGCTGCCTTCCTCATGGGGTCAGTATCTTCTGACTGGTCTGCAATATCTGGAGTTCCTTGGCTTGTCTGTCACATGGTAATGCTTGTGGTGCATCTTCTTTCTCTCCTAGGTTTTGTTGACTTCCATTCTGGCTCTTCCCCATGACTTTTCTCTGTGTGTTCAATATTATTTTCTTAAAAGGACTTCAATCATATTGGATTAAGGCCCACCTTATTTCATTTGGGTACACCTTAACTAATAACATCTGCAAAAGTCCTGTTTACAAATGGTTTTACACCTGCAGGACAAACGGTTGGACCTGAACATGACTTTTGCGGGGGACATGATTCAATCTCCTACAATGCATGTAGGTATAAAGTGAGAGTGTATGAGGATGTGAGAGAGTGTGTGTATGTATTTGTGATTAGGTGTGAGAGTTTTGCGTGTGCACAGGTGTGCATGACTGAGTGTGTGTGAGAGAATGCTCAACTGGGAAACCAGAGAAAGAGCGGAAGCTTTGGAAGTTGGCTGCCACAGATCACCTGAAGTGGGTGTCTAGCATCTCTTCACCTCTTGCTAGATCGGTGCTGTTTTAGAGAACACTTAAAACTGCTTGGCAATTTTGAGTGGGAAAGTAAGACATGGGGAAGCACCCTGGGGAGCTTGACAGGGTCATCCAAGGTTCAGGAGCTTTGACTCCTTAACTCCAGCAGTTTCCTCCTACTTCTCTGGCTCAGTCTGGCCTGAGCTGAGAGCAGCTCTGTTCTACATCCTGGCAGACCCTGGGTGTATCTTGTATTAATATTTTGAACATATAGACAGATGTTATGTCGATACCTCTGTACTCTTGTACCAGCTGCTGGGCATGTGAGGGGAGGGTCTGATTTGGCAGCAATTTTTCTGGGTGAGTCTTCCAGGCTCATCCCCTCAAATTACACTTCTGAGAGGTCATCCCTGATGATGAGAATTCTCATTCCACTTCCTCCATTGCACTGGATCTCCTTACCCTGCTTTACATTTGTTTTTATGTACCTGTACCTGACATTATACTTTAACTGTTCAGAGGTTAATTTTCTGTCTTCTGCAATAGAATGTGAGGCCAAGGTAAGCAGGGACTTGGTATACCTCTGCTTACAAAAATATCTGGCTCATAGTAGTTGCTCAATAAGTAATGGTTGAATGAAAACAAAAATGAATATAATACCTAAATTATGCCTATATAAGTAGTTTTCCCCAATCCTTGATGTCTGTTCTATTAAACACAAACAGCTTCTCCTTTCTAAATCATTGATCTGATCATGTCTTTTTCCCCCGGATAAACCTTCAGGAAATTTATTTTGCTTTGTTTTGCACTTGTTTGATTTGATTTGTAATACTCCTGGGTAAAAGTTCCGGTTCCTTAGCTTTATTTTAATTCTTTTGCTTCAATGTAAAATTAATAAGAAAATATTTTTTCGAATAAGTATCTGGTTGTATTATCAAATCTTTATGTTTAGCCTTAAGAAGATAAACAAATTTATTAATAGATATATACAGGCACACATATATAAAGATAGAAAAACATAAAATTTTATATATAGATAGAGTTAAAAATACTCCCAAATCCTCCTCAATGTCATGAAATATTTACAAACGCTTAGTGTATTGGAAATAATTATAATTTTCCCATAAAATACATCACTTTCTTCCTGTCACATATCTGAAATATTTTTAACTGTTTACTTTATTCACATAGTTCAAATTAATTATAAGTTCCCTAACTGATTGAAGTCTTAATGTTACCTTATGTGATTAATTAACCTTCTCATTCCTGGGCTTCAATCTAGACCAACTGAATCAAAATATTGGGGTGGAAGGTTGGGACAGCTATTGCCATTAAAAAAGTAGGTCAACTCATCACCCTTGGGTGGTATGTGATTCTACAGAGCATTTAAAATTGTACCCTGTGTGGCATAAAAAGAAAATAAATATTTTTTCAGATGAAAAGACAATGGGACCAATGGGAAATATTTGTTTTCCAGTATTACCCATCTATAGTTGATTTTTAAAATTGTTATTAGTTGTATTATCACCATTTCTTTTTTTTCTAACTTCCCTCTACTGTTATGAGAGAATCATAGATAGATAGATAGATAGATAGATAGATAGATAGATAGATAGATAGATAGATAGATAGATAGATAGATAGATAGATTATACATGACCAAGGTCAAGATGCCCAAACACTGTTGGCTAGCAAGCATAAAAACCCTTACTATGCCATATCATAGAGAAATTTATAATTTGTTTATGACAGAAATTCAGAATTGGGATAATTCCTCAAAGCCCTGCAGCATTTCTCCATTCCCTTTTGACATAAATGAGTGAATCTGACTGTCTTTCTTATTTTTCGTGTGAGTTAAAAACAGGTGCCCTTAAGAAAAGAGAATGAAAACTGCTGGGTTGACTGCAGCTGAGGTGCAAAGATCAAATACAAGGTACAGCCTTCTGGCATGAAAACTTTTGTCATGATGAATAATTGATGAGCAGTGGAGAGCACAATCTGCTATTTCTAAGTATCCAGCATTGACACGGGATGGCACATGAATCTCAAGTTGTAAAAGAATTCTTATTTTATAAGCAAACACCTTGAGAATCTGGGCATTAGATAATTATGTTTTCATCTTATGTAAGTGCCTTCAAAGAAGAATGGATTATGAAGGTTATTATGGGTATTGAAACATCCCTTTCTTAATTTTGTTGCCCTTCTATTATTGATCATTTAAAATTTTGTACTCTTCTCCCCCTTCATTTATTCCATTTCACATGCAATTAACACAATTCTTTTTGCTATTTTCTTTTTTTTTTTTTTTACATGGGCAGGCACTGGGAATCGAACCTGGGTCCTCTGACATGGCAGACAACCATTCTTGCCTGCTGAGCCACCATGGCCCACCCTTTGCTATTTTCTTAAGATAGATAGTTACATGATAGATGGGGAGAGAAAATACCTCCACATCAATGCCACTAAAGTGCAGGGCATTTCTGAGACCTCAATCCCCTTGTTCCCTTCTCTCCCCATCATACTCTCTTGGAGAAATCCTAACTCTCCTTTCATCCAAAACTTTCTGCCTCTGTATATGAACAAGTACATTTGACTGGCAAAGAGCATGGATCTTGGTAACTGTTCTCACTTTAAAGTCACAAGAATCTCCCTCCAGTCAGCCCTTTGTGTTACCTGGGCTCTAGCTAGATTTCCCTAATTAATTTCCTCTCCCACTCACAGAAGAGAAATTTATACCTCTTCACTCATCATACCTCTAATATTCCCTTCCTATTCTCAGCTGATGAATTTACTCCTTAATTCCCTAGAACACTGGAAGCTTTCAGAAGAAAGATTGCATGTGCTCCCACAACACCAATCTACAAACTCAACAAGCTCCATGTATAAGTGTGTATATATATATATTTTTTCTGTACCTTTTTTCCTTTTAAATGGGAGAACTTTTCATGCCTGCTCTAGTCCAATACCTTTCTGTCCTTGTGTGCATGAGATCCATCCACCTCTCCCCTACTCAAGCACTCTATTCTTACCACACTTTTCCTTATTTCCTTCATCATTTTATTTAATTCCTTCTGAATCACTACCAAAATACACAAATGCTCTGCATAATCTGTTCCATTTTAAAACAAAATTATCTTTAATCCCACGTCCCACTTTTACTTACAAGACTATTTCTCTGTTCCAATAGTTGATAAAAAGTCCTGTAAGGGGAAAAACATCTACATGTGCTGTCTCCAATTCATCTCTTGTCATTTGCTCAGGAAAAAAATTCCAAATACACTTTTATCCTCATTCCCCTAGGTTAGGGTCTGTTCAAGGTCACCGATGACTTTACCTTGTCAAAAGTTCTCAGTCATTACCTTGCTCTAGGCACCATGTGACACAAATCAATAACTCCTCATTTTCTGAAGTGCTTTCTTTATTTAGCTTACAGGATATCACTCTCCAGGGCCTCACTTTCTTTGAGTTCTTCTTCAATTTTGTGGATTGCTTCAGCTCTGTTTGTTTTGCTGGGTCCCACTTCTTTTCACACATTCTGCACTATAAAATGCCCTGGGGTGTAGTTCTGCACCCTTCCTCTTCTTCATCCTTATTTACTTCCTGCATGATCTGATCCAGTCCTTTGACCTTCAGTACAGTCTATGTTCTGTTAATCTCTCCCCCACCCCCTTTAATTTTTTTAAATAGGCTCTCCCCTATAACCTTCAGACAGTGATATAAAACTGACTACTGGATATGTCTAATTGAGTTAATTATAGGAATTTCCACTATAAGATTTCCAAAATCTAACCCTTGTTATTCTCCCCACTCTGACTTCAGTGTTTTCCATCTCAATAATCACAATAATTCTTTGAGTTATTTTTGAATCCTCTTCTCTCAATTTCATATTCAATCTATCAAGCACTAGCATGAAAATTCCAAATTTCACCAAATCCAGAGACATAATCTGAACCCAGAATAACCTCCACTCTTAACTTGGACTATTACATCAGCCTCTTAACATGTCTCTGTGCTTACACTCACATATACTGTTCTGCATTCAGAAACCAGAATACTCTTAAAACAACAGGAACAACAACAAAAAAACTTAAGTCTTATATTGCTCTTTTGATCTTACCTTCCAAGGACTTTTCATTTCACTAGAGTCTTTGGTATAAAATCTAAATTCCTTACCATGGCCTTCAGTGCCCTTCCAAATCTATCCATGGATACTTTTCTTTCCTCCATTCCTGCATGTCTCTTCTTTGTTGCACTGTAACTGTTGGAGTTTAAACATCCTAATCACATTTCCATATCTGAGTCTTTGGAGTGGATATTCCCTTTCTGATAGTTTTCCTTTAATTTTGGATATGACTCATTTCTGTACTTAAATCACATCTCTGCTTGCATATCATTTTATACAGAAGCCTTCTCCAAACTCCCTACATAAATAGATCCTCAGCCTGGCCCATCACTCTTTGTCCATTTGCACTGACTTATAGCCGTCAAAGAACTAAGCACCCATTGACATACAACATATTTATTGAATATCATTTGCCTTTCACTCTCTACTAGAAAATAAATTAAACTAGAAGAGACATTTTGAGTCTTTTTTTTTCCACTGTGATATCCCAGTACTTGAAAACTTTTAAGGTAAGTAAGAAGAAATACTTATTGAATGAATGAAAATGCAAAAAATGTTCATTTAAGACTAATATTTTTGATTTTGTAAAGTAGGTAACAGTTGAGACCCCTGAAGAAGATTGATATAGAAATGATATAATTGAACTTGACAAGGTATGAAACTAGGCATGCTTTTTATTAATTGTAAAAATGTAAGCACAAACTTCACCTTGCATAGTGTTTCTTTAGCTTTAAAATGGTATTTATACCCCAACTACTGTAATTATATTAATCCAAAAATGTCCTTACTTAGTATATAAATATGAATTATATTATTATCAACATTTAAGATTTGTTAATGCTAAAGCCATAGTAGTGTATATTGAAGCAGACACTTAAATTTCTATCTCTGTGTGTCAATATCACAAATATTATGCCATTGTAATATCAGTGCACTAACTCAAGATTTAATAGATTGGAATTTAATCATGCTCTGAGTCACAGAGCATATAAATAATTAGCCCACAATGATATAATACCAAATGGTAAAACAAAAAATCCTAATTCAGAGCTTATCTGACTCCAGCACTTATCTTCTTACATTATAGAGGTAATATGTAACAGAACCAGATAGTTTGTTAAATAGAGACAGTAATAAGAGGTCACAAGGAATAGCTTGATGTGGAAGAGTATTGCTTATTGTTCATGAATGGTTCTTGAACAATGGAGAAAGCATTGATACTGGTGACGACCTAGTCAGAGGGTGGCATGGCTGCAGTTACCTGGGAGACGGAAGAACTATGACTGTAGCCACATCTCCCCCAAAAAGGTGAGCATGACGTTCCCAGCGAGCTGTGGTCCATGACCATGAGGGAGGAAGAGAGATTCAGGGGAATCAACCAACAAACACTATGGGAATCAGGCAGAGGAAGAAGATGCTCATCCAGAGTGGTACAATAAAGAAGGAAAAGGTAAACCCAACTGAATTTTAATGATGGTCATACACCCTGAGGGTAAAATAAAGGTAGATAATGATGGCGAATAACCATGAGAAAGTTCTCAGCTGTTTGCAAGAATGGCAGTAAATTGATAGAAAAGATGCTGGAAAATTGATTAATTTGGTAGAACCATGAGGAGCAGGAAGGATTACTTCCATTTGGAGAATGCAATGAGTGGCTAAACATGACCTTATTGACAGAAAACCTACACAGTATAATAAAACCAAGATGATGCATAAACATCAGTTAATGTTCAGATATAATATAGAGAGCCACATGTGTACAAATACATGGATCAATATAAACTAAGAGAAAGCCTTTTTGATTTTTATGGCATGTATATAGAGTAGCACAGAAAGATTTCCCCAGAGCAAGCTCATCTCTGACACTGCAGGCAAATATGCAAGTGAAGACCGATACAGCATGGAACTTAACAGTC
The DNA here is from genome assembly GCA_004026745.1 of Myrmecophaga tridactyla. Classification (NCBI taxonomy): domain Eukaryota; kingdom Metazoa; phylum Chordata; class Mammalia; order Pilosa; family Myrmecophagidae; genus Myrmecophaga; species Myrmecophaga tridactyla. Next base: position 14,049 of record PVIY010041175.1, read on the forward strand.
AAACATAATGAATCAAGCTGACAAAATATTTTAAAAGGTTCTGTTCTCTTACCTTGATAGATACATGTTTATGAGGGCTTGGAAGTTCAGGTTGGATTTAGAAGAAGCTTCTCTCCTGCTACCATGCAGGCTTTGAAAGCAGTTTCTGATTATTTAGCCAGAGAGGATTTGAGTATGGTAGATACATTCTCTTGAAACTCTGAACTAATCTTTTTTGGCAGAGTTATGTCCAGGGGATGTCCTGAGCATAACAACGCACCATGCCCGACTGAATTAAAAAGTGATATTGTCCAAATGGATGCCTCTGAAACTTTTACTTATGCCACGGTATCTAGAATAATTTTAACCTTCTTGTTTACAGTTTTATGTATTGCTTTAATTTTCTTCAAGAAAAAAAGTAACTTTATATTACAAATAAAAAACATGCATTTTTATTTTACTGTACAACAGAAACAATAATTCATCCATCTCATTCATTAATAGGAAATTGTTCTTACATACTTTATGCATATTATTCATAATTTTTAAAATTAAAATATGAGGTTTTTATGAAAGTATTTAACAACATGGACTCAAATTAAAATAATGGCATTAACATAAAAATGTATTTCAGTCAGAAGAGATGCTTAAAGATACTATATTTAACATCAAAAATATAAGTTCTAGGGCCGTGTGATGGTGGCTTAGTGGCAGAATTCTCGCCTGCCATGCTGGAGACCCAGGTTTCATTCCCAGTACCTGCCCATGCAAAAAAAAAAAAAAAAAAAACAAACAAACCAGCAACAACCACAAAATATATATATATATCTATACTTTCTATTTTATATCAAATTCACTTTGACTCAAACTGAAGTGTATTCAGGTGAAGGCATTCAGATGAAGTTAAGTCACAAGGTATAAAATTGAGAAGGCTATATTAGCACATAAAAGAAGGCCGTAGTTAGTCTATAATGAAAAGTGACTAGAATTCTGTCCTTTAAGCTTTTTTATTTGGTGTGCCCCAAATCCCTTTATTCCAAAATGAAGAAATTGAAATTAATATTGAAAATATTATTATAGTTGGAAAACATCCAAGAATTATAATATTTGCCAAGAAACAAGATATTCTAAATGTAAATTTCTTATCACTATTAAATACTGGAAATGCATGAGCTGAAATTTACCTGGCTTTGCAAAAATATGATTTCATAAATCACTAAAAAATTTCCTGGAGGTTAAATTTTTCCCCCATGTCATCATATACTAATAAAAATACTAATTGCCTTCTTCCTAAAGGTTAAATCCTTATCTAATATATTTTATGAAAAAATGTAAGCATTCACCTGTATAATTGCTTACCAAATTAGACCTCCCTTCATATTAATATTCTACTTATCTATCTTTATAGAAATTTGAGTGAAAATTAGGTTGACTTATTATGCATTTAACTGGGCCACTTATCTGTTGTCTACTCACCTTGTTTGAAAATTGCTCATTTTTCATTGAATTAACTGAATTTCATACAATTATGATGTTAATTTGCATATGATCCTATACTTTTATGAAACGATTAACATACACGCATATTGAAATTTTAGAATTCATAGCTTTGATGATATAAATCGCCTGATTTTAACGCCAATAAAACAATGGGTGATGGTCTGCTATTTATTAAATGGTGCATATCACAGTGAAATTAAAGTGATTTCAGGAAATAATTAAAACAAATTAAGTATGGATTCCAGGTTTTGGGAAATGAGCAAATATCATACATTGTGTAAAAGTCTATCATAGTTCCTTTTCTATTCTCCCTCCAAAATTTAATGTCATTAAAACTGTTGGTAATAACTGTGAATTTTTTTCTCAGTTCTGCCAGAATTTCTATCCCTTCTCATTCCTTAACCATAATTAATATCATCGCAATTGATGAGAATAAGCCAACCATAAATGACACTTAGTCATCTCCTGCATAATTGATTTTATAAGGTCCCATGCAAAGAAAGCAATATTGTTAATATGTTGAAGTTACTATTTATAAAATATACTTTATGCACCTAGCTTCTATTTCGTATGTAACATTTTATTAAGATTTACTTAACACCCCCTATGACATGCACTGTACTGGGCATTTGGAATTTTATGGCATATTATAGATACATACTAAGCCTCATTTCCTAACAAAAGAATACTAATTAAATGTTTAATTTTTTTGTTCATATAACTGGGGAATGTGACAGATAGAAGGTGATGACATTACTTTTTTGAGGCAGTTTATCAAAGATCTGCCCCAAGACCCAGCAGGAAGTCGTTTTTCTTGCATCTGGAGAATAATCCACCTCTCTCAGTTACTATATGCACACACACTCCCTCACACTGCTCTTAGGGCCATGGTAACCTCCCATGACAAACCTCAGTGCCTGTCAGTTTACTAGGTCTGCCACAAAAAAAGTAACACAAACTGGGAGGCTTAAAAAAATCAGCTACATTCTCTCACAGTTGCAGCAGCTAGAAACTTGAGATCAAGGCATTGGCAGGATTGGCTCTTTCTGGAGGTTCTGAGAGAGAGCATGCCTCATGGCTATCTTTGAACTTCTGGTGGTTTGCAGCAAGTCTTGTGGTCCCTGGCTTGTGGACACATCTCTCTCAATTCTGTCTCTGTCTTCACAGGACATTCTCCGTTTGTGGCTCCTCTTCTGTATTTCTATGTCTCTTAAGATTTATAATAAGGACATTAGATTAAGGGGTCCCTGTAGTCCACCATGACCTCATCTTGGCTAATTATATCTCGAAAACCTTATTTATAATAAGATCCCAATGAGGTTCTGGGGAGACATGGATTTTGGGGGAGCAATATTTAACCCAGTATACTGCCCCAAAACAAATCAAATAAAAGCAAAACAAAGTAAAAACATGCAGATTTTTTTGAGAGGTGAAGGAGATGCCTTTTATTTCCCCTTTTGACTCAAATTAATTCATATTGGATTTCTGTCTCTTGCACCCATGGAGTCCTGACAAATATAAGCTGCATATTATGGACTCCAATAATATGTCTTTTTGAGGTTGAACTGTCTTCCACAAAATATGTAGGACAAAGAAGAAATGCAGCCAATAAGAACGCATTATCACACCAGTTCCTAAGAGGACAACTGGACCTTGATCATTGCAGTGATAACAGAGCTGTGTGGCCACATCCTCCCTGATGGAGAGCCTTGCTGTGCAGTTGAGGGACTGTGGTCAGCAGATGGCCTCCAGCTGGAATTAGAAGTAATCTTCTAATTCAAGATCCAAAACTTCTAACTTCGCCTCTTGATATTATCCCCCCACCTTTTTTTCCTTCTTTGTGAAAAAATAAGATATATAAAACAAAAATAATAAATGTCAAACACAGTACAACAATTAATTGTAGAACAGATTTCAGAGTTTGCTATGGGTTACAATTCCACAATTTTAGATTTTTACTTCTAGCTGCTCTAAGATACTAGAGACTAAAAGAAATATCAATATAATGATTCAGCACTCATTTGTTAAACCCAGCCTTCTCTGTATAACTCAACCATCACCTTTAATCTTTCTCCCACTCTTTAGGGGTATATAGGCTATGCCCATTCTAGCTTTTTCATGTTGGAAAGGGCTATCAATAATATGGGATAAAGGGATGGAAGTCACTGATGTTCTGGAGTGGTTGACTCCTCTGCATTTCAGGACTTATCCGGCCCAGGGAACCATCTGGACTTTATAGGATTCTGGAAAGTTACCCTAGTGCATGGAACCTTTGTAGAATCTTCTATAACACCCTAGGTGTTCTCTAGGATTAAAAGCACACATTTCAGAGCAGCAGAGACTGCCACCAAGCTATGCCAACTCCTTGGACTTTCACTCTTTATGCTGAATCATCTTCTGTGATGAGGCGTTGCTGCAAAGCTGTTGTAGAACTTTCACCTCTCAAGGAACATCTAAGAATCCACTTGGTGACAAATCATAGCTCACTAGGAAGGATGTAGATGAGTTGCCCTTTCCAGCATCAGTGGTTGAGAATTAATTTTTTAATTAACCATTTTTTAGAAAACAATATAAAAAAATCTAGAAAACAATCATTAGTAGCTAAATATCTGAAAGGGAAATGTACGTTCAAACTTTAGCTAACTTTGCCAAAATATTCAAACATATAATATTAAACACAAGTATTATATTGTGATGGTACCTCGACTTCTTTTCTCAGTGTAGTGACTTCTTATGCCTTAAGTGCTTACTTACTAAGAGGATTACATGGATGGGGAAAAGAAAGTACCATTTGTTGATAATTACAGATTTAGAATCATACAGTATATCTATCTACTAACATAATTAAATGCTATATATTAAAAATCCTTAACTATATGTTATTTTTTCCTAAAAGTGTTAATAGATACTATTTAAATAATTTTAAAAGGTCTTTTCTAAGGTAGTTGAAGAAAGAAAATGGAGAAAATTGGCATTCTTCTTGTTTTTTATTGTGGAGAATGATACTAAATTAAATTAATTATATTAATATTTTAAAGTATTCTAGCCTGGTTGTGTTTTACATTCTTATTATTCATTGAAAGATATAGAGGTTGTTACCTACACACATGAAAAAGCAAAGCAACTGTAGACAATAGATTTATATTCTAAACATCAGGGCTTAGAGAAGCAAATACACCCTGGTTTTAGTACTGAAGTTCTGCATTCAGAGTACTGTTTATTATTTCAAATAAAACTTTTTTTAACTGTTTCCAAAATAATTTTAATAACTTAAATATGAAGGGTATAAAGGATGTGTTTTTTAAAATTTTTTAATTGCATTTTTTTAAATACCAAAAAGCACCTAACAAATGCTAACATTCCTATTCTGATCATTCCATTCGATATATATAATTAGTAATTCACAGTATCATCACATAGTTGCATATTCATCATCATGATCATCAAATAAAACTTTTGAAGCTAATAGAATTGATGTTATATACAATTCTTACAATTTGTCTTATGAGTTATTTTTTTCCTATGACAAATCTGCCATCTTTCTTCACTACATCTGACTTTTTGTACTAGAGAAAGTGCTCTAATTAACTCTTTAAAAGAATCATTTCTTCAATTTCCTTATTTAAATATTTATGTATTCTCCCTCCTATTATACAATAAAAATAAATCCAGTGCCTTTCATATTTGCTGTCTGTAATATTCAATATGTTTTAATCCAAAAAGTATTTACTGAATCTCTACTAAGTGCCCAGCACTAAGGCAATGACTTCATATAAACTATTTAAAAAAGCATGTGGTTGCTGACCCTAATGGAGCTAATAGTCTGGTGGGTGAGGTGGACACAAAGAAGGGAAGAAATAAATGAATATTATATACAAGTTAGATGTGCTATGGAGACCCAATGCACAGAGAAGGAATGTGTACAGAATCATGGCAGGAAGGCTGGAAAACCCACTGGTCTGCTGACTGGAACTGATTCCCTCAAAACCTTAAAGTTTGTTGGGTTAATTTTAAACATTTAAAACAGCATCCAAGTAGATACCAATTTGCTGGAAAATGGAAAATGACAAAAGTTTCCTATAAGAAATTGAAAGTCATATTTCAATAAACTTTAAAATAATTCATTAAAGTAGGTCAAGGATGGATATTTGGAAAGAAGGTTCATATTTGCTTGCTTTTGGTTTCTAACTTCTAATATGTGTTTACTGGCTTTCACATGATTAAAAAAAAGCACTAAAATGTGTTCATTGTGTAAAACAAAAACCAAACTAGAGACAAACAGGCAAAAAAATTAAACTTTCAATCTATCATGACCTTCATTAGCTTGAATATCCTCAGCAAAAGAAAAAAAAATACTAAATCTTCTATGACCTTATTACTCAAGCAACTGAAAAATAATCCTTGGTTTCCTCTAAAAAAAATAGGTAACTTATGTATTGTATCAATCAAGGCACATTACGAAAAAAGTCAGGTATTTTATAAAGGAATTAGTTTTGTATTAACTATTATGTTTCCTGATTTTTTTTTTCGTTCTTGTAGATCCTGGGTACATATTAGATCGATGCAAAACTATACAATTCAATATTATCTTGCTGCTATTTTTCTGCTCAGTTCATTGTATAAGATTTTATTTTGAAAAAATAATTTTCCTTTTTTACTGGAATTTACTGGAAGCCCTAAGTACATTTAAACACATTGTGAATCACTTTTATGAGTTATTGCCCAAAGTGCACAGACTTAAACCTTACCAAAATTGCACAAGTATTTCCTGAAAGAAAAGTTACCAGGGCTAATGCTGATCACAGGGTGCTGTCATAGAGGGTTCTACTGTGAAGGACTACATGCCAGGGTAAATATCTTGGCAAAGGGATATTTTTGGCTCCCAGGGATACCTGGGAGCCTTGGCACAAATCCATAGTTCTTTTTATTTCTTCTTAAAAATTCAAAATAGATTATCAGCATTTGTGAAATGGGTATAATTTCTTATACTCAGTGCAAGATGATAAAAAAAGAAAGCAAGTATTTTTTTCCAGCAGCAGCAGAACATTTATAGCACATTTTGTTTTGAATTATTTTTACTAATCAAGTTAAAGTATATTATTTACTCCTTGTTGACTATTCATTGTTTTAAAAATGCAAGCTGTTTTTTCCTGACTGCAAGGGCTATCACCTGGTGTCTCTCATGTTCATATTTTGTCTTTGTATTTTCATGCTATTTAAATTCACTAATTGTCATAATTGAAATAATGAAAAGCAGTGAAACCTACGTAAATCATATAAACAACTATAGCCTATGAAATGCCCATTTCTATCTTGGAACAGTAACTATTAAAATGATGGAGTTCTAAGGAGAAAAGGATCCTTAGAGATTGCTTCCTAGGTTTTCTTATTACAGATGGAAAAAATGCATATATGTTCAGAGAGAATGACGATCCCAGAGAACTTTCTCTAAATTTTGAAGAGCATACTCTCTTGTCACAAAAATCACAGCTTATAAATGGCCTTAGAGCACACTTGAATAATTAGCTGATAATTTGCCCTCTTAACTCTACTTCATCTAGATTTATTGTTAAAAAGTCTTCAGTTTAGCTTAAAAGGCCGTGTTTTACTTGGAGATTGAATCACATCTCTCACAAAAGACAAGTTCAAGTCCTAACTCCCTAATCTGTTGGTATGAGCTCATTTGTAAATAGAACTTTTGAAGATATCGGTTGAGGGGGGGCCAAACTAAATCAGCATCATCCTTGCTATAATATTGCTGAAGTCCTCATAAGCAGAGGAAATTATGACTTAGTCAGCCAGTAGAAAACTAAAGGAAGAAAAAGAAAAAGACAGAGCAATAGATGATGGAGGCAAAGATGTAAACCAAAAAGTGACAAAGATTACCAGTAAGTCACTGTGCTGGCTTGAAAGGAAGTATGCCCCCTAAGAAAAGCCATGTTTAAATATAAATCCCATTTCATAAAGGTAGAATAATCTCTATTCAATACTGTATGTTTGAAACTGTAATGAGATCATCTGCCTGGTTGATGTGATTTAGTCAAGAGTGGTTGTTAAACTGGATTAGGTGACATGTCTCCACCCATTTAAGTGGGTCTTGATTAGTTTCTGAAGTCCTATAAAAGAGGAAACATTTTGGAGAGAGAGATTCAGAGAGAGTGACACTACGAAGTAGAGAGTCCACCAGCCAGCGACCTTTGGAGATAAAGAAGGAAGACGCCTCCCGGGGAGCTTCATGAAACCAGAAGCCAAGAGAGAAAGTTAGCAGATGACGCCGTATTCGCCATGTGCCCTTCCAGCCAAGAGAGAAG
>PVIY010041176.1:0-21601 GCA_004026745.1 Myrmecophaga tridactyla
GCCATCACCATCATCACCACCACCACCACCACCACCACCACCACCACCACCACCACTGTCAGTCTCATCCAAAGATGCACAGTTGAATTCCGGCCTGGGTGGTCATGCTCTGGAGCCTGTGCTCTTAGGATTAAAATGCTTCAATGGAATGGCACATGATAGTGCATATATCAATCATGCCTTGTGCTTACAGATAATTTGTCAATGCTTGTTCTCCCCATCTTTAAGCTGTATCATTTATAAATATGAAATTGGCCATTGTATTCAAAGCCACGAAGTAAAGTGGCTCAAAAATATTTTTTTATCAATTTACCTGATAGAAAGGGCTCAAAAAATTTTGGTTCCATTTATGTATGATGTTGAACTCTATTTATAATTTGGGTGGATGGTGGGCTCCCCAAATTCCCTTTGGACTCTGCCTCTGACTGCAGTTCTGCTCTGTGCTCAGAGTTGGACCCTGTGGCTCAGAGGTGCAATGGACTGACAAGCCTCTGTCCATCACCCACCCTGGTGAGTCCCCTTAGGGACCACTTGTCTCCCCATCTTTCCACAGAAGTAGACCATGCAGAAGAGCTGTCTGGTTATAAACTGTCTGACATGTGGCTGTCAGCTGTCCGGGATGGTTGTGTGGGTGCTGCCTCCACCAGAGTGGGAGTTGCAGCCCCAGGACAGCCAGGAGGCCTGGGATGGAGGTCACCTGCTGCATGCTGGATGCCAGAAGCTTCTCAAGCAGAACCTGTGAGCTCCAGTGGCACAGAGAGGCCTGAGTATGACCAGTGGACAGGCTGTGTGCTTGGCTGGGTAACTGAGAGGCCACAGTGGACTTCAGAGCAAAGCACTGGGGAGATTTGCCTGCTGCCAGGAAGAAAGCTTCCAAGGAGCAGGAAAGTATACATCTCCCCTTTCTGTGTATCCACAGGGAAATGAAATGGAAAGACAACAGTGGGCCTAGGAGAACAGTGGGAAGAGGGTGGGTCTGGGGTACGGGCTGTACCCATTGGGGATCCTGGGTCTTCTCTTAACAGCTGGATGTCACCTTGGGCAAGCTGTCATCTTAGTGTCCTGTCTGTAAGTTGGTAAAAGTGAATACCATCTCAGATGCTGTTAGAAGCAGTAATTGTGATGATTGATTTATAATGTCTGGTATGTTTTTGGTCCCTTCATTTTAGCGAACAATGAGGATCCATCCTTATATGGGTGACTGCTCTGGTGTCCCATATAGTTCAAATCCTTACACTGCCCCTGCCTCCAGGATGCTCCTGGACTGATGCTGCAGTCATCCCTTTTTCTCAGCCTCAAAGCAATCTGGGAGGAAGGCAGGGCTATGTCTGTTATCATTGTTTTACTGATTCTTTCACCTGGCATCTATGTATGGAGTTCTGCTGTGGCCAGACATGCCTACAGGTGCCAGGATGTGGCCGAGAGTGAGGCAAGTCCTTGCCCCATGGCCCTTTCATTGCACTTAGAGGTAGGGGAGGAAACTGAAAAACAAATTGGCACACAATTAAGTATATATTCATAAATTATGATGCATATTATGAAAATGAACAAGAAAGAGACTTAACTCCAACTTGGTAGGAAGAGGCAGCTCCTATAAGAAAATGACCTTTCAACTCCGACCTAGAGCATGAGCAGGAGCCATCCAGGACAGCATAATGGGATGATCTTTCCAAGAAGATACTGCTGCAATGTCAATAACCCCAAGGGGAGAGAAAATTGTTGAGTTGTTGGAGTTGTGTATGCAGAATTTGCAGAAGGAAGGGGCAGTAGCTTAAGTGAGGGTTAGAAGAAGGAATGGGCCAGTCCTCAGAGGGGCTTGCTGGCTGTACTCACCATTTTAGATTTGACATGGTGTGAAATGGGAACCACTGGACGGTTTTAAATATGAGAGTTACATGTAAAGTGGGAAAAAGGTGGTGAAAATGCCAGATTAGGGGCCAAAAGGCTAGTCAGAAGTCCATTGCATGGGCCCAAGTAATATAGGAGGCATCGAGGACTGCTTGAGTGGAAATAAACATATGAGAAGCATCAGGGTCTAAGTTGAAGCTGCAGCCAACAGGATTTGCAGTTCCTGGGATACAGGTCTTGAGAAAAAAGTGGGGAGAAGTCAAAGACAGTTCCAAGGTTTTGTGTGTTCATTTGTTTTCCATGTACAATTGGGGAAAGGGCAGGGCTACTTAAATAGATGAGGAAGACCAAGTGAGGGACAGGGTTGAAGGATGGCATATGAAATATTCTGGGAAAGTGATCTCAAGGGGACCTGGAGACAGAAAAGGTAGATTTCAGAAAAGCTTTGATGGTAAAACCAGTAGGATTTCGTGAGGTATTAGATAGAGAATGTGAAGGCAAGGGAGGGGTCAAGAAAGATTCCCGTATGCCAAGGACCCTGAGGCTTGCCCAAGTCGACCCAGTCAGTTGGTGGTGGAGTATGGGCTGGGACATGGGTCTCTTTTGCTCAAAAACACGTACTCAGTTTCTTCATATAAAGCATCCTCCCCAGTGAGATTTGGTTAACAAAATGTCCACACCAATAAACATTTCCTGAACATTTATAAGAGGTCAAATATTCCCAGGAAACTGTAGAAATCTTGACTCAAGTGTACTCAACACTTGTGTAGGCAACAGACAGTGGTTTGATCCCAGGGAGTCATTTGGGGGAAGCCATGTTGGGGAGGAGAGACAAAGATTCAGTGGAAGAAGAACCCAATGTGGGAACATTCTTAAGCCACAGAAGAGGGCAATGAGCTACCTAATGAGGGCTCTTGCCATTCTAAGTCCATCATCTGGAGAGAATTTGGTGCATTAAGGAACAAGATGGTGTGATGGAAAGGGCTAAGGTGTCTTGGAGATCTGGGTTCGATCCTCTAATTTACAGCTATTTAGTCTTAGAAAAGCCACTTTAACTTCTCTACGCCTCATTACAAAAAGATCTAGTGCTTACCTCATTAGGTGCTGTGAGGATTAGAGATAATGTGTGAAATTGCTTGGTGCAGACAGTAATAATGATTATGATGATGGTGATGGTAGTGGTGGTGGTGGTGATGATGTGATGGTAATCATGCTGATGGTGATGATGATGGCGGTGGTGATGATGATGAGGATGGTGATGGTGATAGTGATAATGGTGATGCTGGTGGTGGTGGTGGTGATAATGGTGATGGTAATGATGCTGATGATAGTGATGATGATAATGGTGGTGGTGGTGGTGGTGATGATGATGACAGCAGTGATATAGTGATGATAATGGTGGCGATGGTGATGCTGCTGCTGATGGTGGTGGCAGTGACGATGGTGATGATTGTAAGGATGATAGTGATAACAGTTGTGATGATGGTATTGATAATAGTGATGGCAGGGACAAAGGTAATGAAGCTAATGAAAATGATAATTTGTCAGCAAGTGCATCCCATCCCCAGGAAAATTGTACTTTGGTTCTAACATTTCAAAGTGCCAGTGCTTTTAACTTCATAATGTAAAGAACTTTTTGCACTTGCCCATGTTCATGTTATCTGGGGTTTGAATATTCCACTTGATGCCAGATATCTCAGTGAAAACTGAAACTGTAGTCAAACATCAAAATGCATTCAGTCATCCAGATGTAGGGATACTCTGCCCCAAATACACGTATACATGGTGGCTATTTTTTCCAGTTTTCATCCTATAATTTGGCAACGGACTCACTCAGGTTCTGTAATAATACCTATCAAGAGGTATGAATGTGTAGCAGACACTTGAAAAGAATTCAAAGAGAATAGCATATTGTCGCTGGAATCTGATACATTAAGAAAAATGCATTCAGGCTACTGCTTTTGCATCAAGCTAAGTGATTGTTTGAGGAAGGAATGGCATGTCTGCTTGGCGCACAATGTCTTTTCTGCACAGACTCTTAGGTGTGATACAGGCTAAAAATAGCCCTGCTCTGTGCTGGGGTATCTGGGGAATAGCTGTTGGATTCTCAGCTGCTGCAGCTACAAAAAGCAATATGCTTTTTGGAAAGGTATTAGGCTGAGGTTTTGTTCTGCCGGCATTGCTTTGAATTGTCTATCCTGGAAACAGAAGCCTGCCTTCCTTCCTTCCCAATAAGGCAGAGGAAGACAAAGGGGATGACGGAGGTGATTTTAGGGAAACTTTTAGTTTAAGTCACACAGTTGCGAAGTGCTCATGCATATGGACGCGAGAACAGATGTGTAGTTGGGCACTCATACCAGAGAACATGTGCAGGTACATGTTCATACACACACGCTAGGTAAACACCCAGCCAGGTGAAAATACCTTCCTGTAATATGTCATTATAGTTTGTCAAAGCATCCAGGAGATTGGGGCAAATGTGCGATGGGTCTCAGGTGATTCTTGCTTTTCAAAAACTATTTTTAATGGTCGTAAAAGTATTGCTGGGTCTTCAAATATTGATATATTTCTTTGTACATACATACTTTGTTCAAAGAAAAACCTGTGGCATATCAAGTTTATATGCTTATACTACAAGTAAAGCTCTCACCAGAGTCACTGGCACATAGTAAAAATCCAGTAAATGTTAGTTATCAGTATCTCAATTGTTACCACCATCATCATCATCGTCACCATCATCATCATCACCACCACTATCACCATCATCACTGCCATCATCACACCATCATCACCATCATCACCATCATCTCCATCATCATCACCATCATCTCCATCATCATCACCATCATCACCATCATCTCCATCATCATCATCATCACCATCATCACCATCACCACCACCATCACTGCCATCATCACACCATCATCACTATCACCTACCGCCATCCCCATGATCACCATCATCACTGCCATCATCACACCATCATCACCATCACTACCACTATCATTATCATCACCATGATCACCATCATCATTGTTGTCCTTAGCATCGTAATCACCGCCACCACTATCAATAACTAACAAAAACCAAGTTCATTCAGAATGGCGAATGGATGTGTTGACACAACCTGAGTGTGTAGACATAGACTATCCACATCAGGAGCACCAGAAGAAGAGCTGCTCGTTACTTCTCTGAAGCTCAGAGGGAACCAGGCCCTGGGTGTGAACTGGGCAAAGGGAAGGCAGGGTTGACCATGAGCCAGAAGCTCTGGAAGCCCTGTGTGCACTGCTACCTGCTACCCTGGGCAGCAAGACATGTCTCATTGGCTGGCTGTGATTGTTGACTGAGAGCCCTTCATTTTCTCAGAGTGAGGGACAGATTGATCCTGTGACTCACCCAGAGCTTTCATCTCCTCGATGCAAAACCAAGGTTTCTCTGTTCTTTTTTCCTTCCTGAATCGATGGGCTAAGTCAAGTCACACTATTATTGTTGCATGGACCAAAGTAGACAAAACTGAGAGATAACTTTCAATTCCCTTGAAATTGAGCTTGAACCAAAGGCCATCAATGAGTCTTCATGATCAGACTGGAAAGAAAGAAGAGGAAGGGGGTGAGGCTGAGTCTTTCAGTGACTCAGAGGCTGAGTCTTTGCCAGGTGAAAAAGCATTCCCTGGTAGGGTGGCCAGTTTTGCCTGGGACTTCTCTCTTTCTAGTGCTAGATGTTCTGCATCCTGAGAACCACTTCAGTCCCAAGCAAATCGAGACAGTTGATTAACCTAGCCCTCAGCTGCCTGATGTCAGGACAGCTCAAGCTCATGCCAGAATGGTACTAGGATGGGGCCAGCACTTCACCGAAGTCAGAATTGTATGTTGCAATTGACTTGATAAGGGAGAAGTGGCCTGCAGCTGGAATCTGGATGGCAAAGCACCGCAGAGGGGAAGTGAGCTGGAAATAGGAGGATAAGTCAGAGGAACAGGAGGGGAAAGGGATCCAGGCAGAGGCAGCAGCAGAAGTGAGACATGGAGATAGGCAAGTGCCAGGCAGGTTGATAGAATGGTGAGCCTGATGTGAGTGTCAGGACAGGGACTGTGTAGTAGGAATTTAGTTTTGCAAACACATAATGAAGTCATGGTTCCTGGAATATATTGGCTTGAAGTTGTTTGCTGAATGAATGCACAAATTATTGAAGGAATGGACAGGTTTGTGTCATCATATGAATTATCTCCATAAAGCCATAACTGCACAGGGGCTTCAAGTAGAACTAGATTCAATGTTCAGGTCAGAAGTAGGCTCAATTGCTGAGGCCTCCTTGGCAAATCTGAGAAGTCATCTAGATTCAGCAAAGCCTGGCCACTCCCTGAGTCTGCCCAGCACCTGGAAGGTGGAAGGAAGTGAGCTTTGGGCCCTGCCAGGATGCAGTGATTGGATGAGATTTTGGTGAGATGCACTAACAAGACACAAGAAAAAAGGTAGATACACTCTGCACTATGGCCTGTTGTGGTTTGCTAAAGCTGCTGGAATGCAATATACTAGAAATGGACTGGCTTTTATAAAGGGGTTTTATTAAGTTACACATTTACAGTTCTAAGGCCATAAAAATGTCCAAACTAAGGCATCCAGAGAAAGATACCAGGACTCTGAAGAAAAGGCCAGATGGCACCCAGGATTTCTCTGTCAGCTGGGTGGCAGTGGCTGGCCTCTGAGATCCTTGCTCCCAGCTCAGTGCTTTGTGCTTTTGATTCCAGTGGTTTGCTCTCCAAGTGTCTGTGGGCGCTCGCTTAGCTTCTCTGTTTTGGCTCTCTCCAGGTTCTGACTTGCTTTGCATCAATACACTTTAGCTTTAGCATCTCATAGGAAGGCACATTGCAAGTTTGCTGAGATCTACATCTCCAAATATCTGTTTCTAGGCATTTTTTCTCTGTATCAGCTATCCAAGCATCTCTGTTGGCACTCCAAGAATCGTCTCTACATATATGTGTCTGTGTCGGTTCTGAACTTTTTCTCTCTCCTTGAGCACTCCACAATTGGGTGTGCCACATCACCATGGAAACAACTAAGTAAAAGGTCATACCCACAATTGGGTGTGTCATATCTCCATGGAAACAACCTAATCAAGAGGTCCCAACCTGAAATATTGGATCAGGATTAAAAGAGTATGGCTTTTTGGGGGTCCATAACAGTTTCAAACCAGCACACTTACTTTCTCACCATCTCTTCCCCCCCATCACCAAGGCCTCATTTTTCTGGGTTGAATAGCCACCCCTTGTCCACCTCAGTCCACATGGCTCATGGAGCAGATCCATATCCTGGCCCAAAGGTGGACATGGCCCACACCTCCCAGCTGCTTCACTCACAGCCAGCCACAGGGTTGCTTTGGAGATGGGCTCCAGCAGCTTGGTTGGGGCAGCCCGTGTTGGTGGCATCCTTTGCGTGTGCAGGACCAGTCTCCATGCTTAGCATCTATCCATTCATTGGACTCTCCCAGCCCCCTTAAGTGTAGCTAGGGTTAGTACATCCCTGGTTTACAGCTGGGCAGTAGCAGAGTGAGTTCCAACCCCTGCAGTCCGCCCTGAAACCTATGCCATCCCTCATGGGATATGGAGGGCCTGAGGTGGAGGGTAGGCTGGGTGGAGGTGCAACAGAGCTCCGTACAGGGCCCTGGAGCTGCCTGTGGCCAGAGGAAAGACTCTGGGGACAGGAAGGACTGACCAGGCAGCCTTCCCCAGAGGGACAAATGGCAAACAGGTGCTTTCCAGGCCGTAAGGCTGGTGAAGTGATGGAAGCTTCTACTGGGTGTGCAGCTGCATGGAGCAGGGCAATTTTTAACCAAATCAGTCTGGACATGTATTACCTTTTGGATTTTTTGATGTTCAACTTTCTTTACAAAAATTGGCTGGATTTCGAATTTTGGGTAAGTAATAAAAGCCAATTATGCACGAACCTCCCTGAGGTTGATACCCTGTGCATGAGTGTCTGTTGCAGAACTAACATTGGTATAGAGAGTCGTTTAGTCAAGAGAGGCTGGATTTCTCAATGCGTTTGGATTTTTCTGGATGTCTTTTTATCTTTGTTGTGTGAAACACTAAAAACGAGACCAGCCTGCTTCCCAAGCCAGCCAGAAACCTAAGTCTGAAGCCATAAACATATGTAATTAAGTTGTGCAGCTTCCAGTATATTTTATGTACTTTTTGTTGGGTTTCTGTTTGTTTGTTTCTTCTCATAAAATTGCACAGAAACTTTTTTTTTAAAGAAATGAGAATCAAAACTCACTGTAGGGGGCGGCTGCCGTGGCTCAGCAGGCAGAGCTCCGACCTGCCGTGCTGGAGGTCTGGAGTTCGATCCCTGGTGCCTCCTGCCCATATGCAAATTAAAAAAACAAACAAACAAACAAACAAACAAAAACTCACTGTAGGGGGCAAGGGTAGTCCAGTGGTAGAATTCTTGCCTGCCATGTGGGAGACCCAGGTTCCATTCCTGATCCATGCACTTCACAAAAAATAAAAATAAAAAATAGCAAAACAAACAAACACAAATTTAACAAATGGTGCTGCAATAAAAGGATGCTTACATGAAAAAATAATGAAACGTGACCCCACCATATAGTATACCAAAAAAAAAACCTCACTGTATATTTGTAATCCCATAACTTTATTTGTGCATTATTTCTTTTATTGCTTTGGTTAACCTTGCACATTATTTTGCAGGTATATTTCTTTGTACAGAGACCTTATATATTTACATGGTATGATAGAGTGTGGCTATTTTATTCTGCCAGCAGTAATTAAAAAAAATTAAATATATTTGCCTTTTACAAAAAGCATGTGGGGCTGGGCCATGAAAGTGGGGAGTAAGAGAAGTGGCAGAAGGCAGGGCCGGCGAGGGGAAAGGCAGGCGGAAGGATCTAGAATGCTGTGCTGGGTTGTTAAACTTCAGGTGTTGTGTTCCTTGCAGAATTCGTGTTTGAGGAAGCTGACTCCAGCTACTCCCTGGAAATCAGCAGGAGGTGGCAAGACCTTGGGGAGGGAGGCTCCCTGTGGGAAGACTGCGAGGCGCCCTGTTGTGCCCCCTCGGGGGAGCCAGCTCAGGTAGAGGCGGGTACTGAGATTCCCTGGCACGGTTCCTGCCATCCCCCCACCCTCACCGTGAGCGGTATAGGGACATCGTGCCGAGGTGTGGAGAATGAAACACAGAGTGGCTGTACGTGCCCAGGCTGAGAACAGTCTCTTGGCTTGCTTAGAGCTGGACCTTATTTTCTGCATATGCCGGCCTAGTGCTGGCACAGAGGTCAAGGTCCCACAGGCAGCGTTTACTGCACTGTGGGGATAAACAGGAGTGTGAGTGACCAGGAAGTACGTGGGGACCTGTTCGGAGAGGGTTGTTTTGGAGAATTTAGAGGATGGCCAAGTGGATGGGACTAGTCCACCTGTTGGCAAAGATTTGGTCTACTCAGCTCGACTTAGAGATGAGCTGACACGGTCATTCTTGCCACACATTCATTGGGGGCTATGATGGGACTGGGGTCCTCCAGCTCACTCTGTTCTGCCAGGGTCCAGGGGGCTCCAAGTCCTGGAATATTAGGCACAAAGAAATCCCAGGTCAGGGCAGTGGCTTCTCGTGCTGGTGACTTTTCCAGGCTTCTGTGTGGGTAACGACTCCTGCAGGCCATGGTGCACAATGTGAAAGAAGGCAGGGTGCAGGAAGCTGGGATGCAGCAGGATGTGGGGCTCTGCTGGGTGATGGTTCTCTCTACCCCCAGGGTTCCCTCCACTCTGCTTTTTCACTGGAATGTTCCCTGCTACAAGGAAGGCTCTGTGATGTTCTAGAAGCATGGGAAGGAAAGTCAGGTGTGTGTGTGTTGGGGGTGGGTGGTGCCTGGGCTTGGCTGTTGTAGGGCTGAGTGCCTGGGAAGAGAAATGCAGTTTATAGTTGCCCCAGATCACACGGGGACCCCAGCCAGGCAGCTTCAGGGCCCCTGTCCTCATCTCCAAGGCACAGGCACCTGCATGCAAGCAATAATTGTGACATCGCCAGCCAGTTATCGCCACCCCTCGTAGCTCTTCCTTCCAGACCCCCCACCTGCACCATGGTTCCATTTATACCCAAGAGCTTGCAGAGTTGGCATCGGACTCTACGCCAAACAGACACATGGTGGGAACAGGTGATGCGTTCCTGAAATGCCTGTTGATTTAACACACACTGGGTACGGTAAGGATGGCCTCTGGGCACAGCAGATGCAGAGGGAGGGCAGGTGAGCACCCTTCCCTGGAGCTTTTCACCCACCCACTCCCCGCCAGCAATTGAGCCTCACCTCTTGCTGGTGCTGGGATCCAGGGCTGCACAGGGGCAGCTTCCTCCACCCTCGGCCTGGTCACAGTCTGGAGGACACCCTCTGAATTTTACAAACAAGCTTTTGCCTGAGTCCATCATCCCTCTGATATTCCAGAGTTATCTTTCCTTTTCTTTCTTGCTCTCTCTTTTTTAATAAACAAATTTTGGCGATTAATAACCATTGAGAACATCATATATATTTACTTACTAGGTTAAATTCAAAGATGTATCTACCAGTAGGTGCATAATGACTTCTAAGTTAAGTACAGCTTTCCGGAAAGGAAACACATTTATCTGCAGGAATCCTGCTATTTCTTTCCGTTTCTTCTAAAGACAATGCATGCTATTTTTCTGCATGAATGAACATTTGAGAGTGAGAGATTAATAATAATAATGATATGGATTTGCATTTCTGTGCCGCACTCAGCTTTTTGAAGGTTTGCCTTTACCTTGCCTATTCCCCGCACCCACCATCCCAGGTGGGTGGGAAAGTATTATTTTCCACGTGCCACTCATTTGCTGAGTGTTTGCTGCATGTTGGGTCCTGGGGCGGTCTTTCTGCGACTGAATCACTGGGTGAGATGCTCCCCATTGGTCCTGGGAGGGAACGGAGCCTTGGGGAGGTAGGTGGGCATGTGTGTCAGACCTGGGTCTGAAGCCTGGGAGCGTGCCCCTCCCCCCACCACCCCTCCCCCCACACCACTCCTCCCCCCGGCACAGCACCATCTGGAAGGACTGGTCCTGTCCCCAGCCTGGACCTGAGTGTGGATAGCACCCTGTACACCATTGGGCACCCCAGGACTTGTGCACCCCGGGGTCTGTGCCCCCCTCGTCCTCATGGACAGCACCACTCCCTGTGAAGGTCCAGCCCCAACCTCAGGTCTCGGCACCTCTGCTGCACCAGCTGACAGATCTGGGCACCCCCGTGTGCTGGCCCCCTCCATGTGGGAATTCAGCTGCACACCCCGTCCTGCCCTGTGCTGCGGCACGTCCTGCCTTTGGCTCTGTCTTGCTCCATCAGCCTCGTGAGCACCACCCCCGTGCGCCTGCCCAGCTTCCCCACAGTCTGTATCCATAGCCTCCAGCCCATCGTTTAAGGGTGGGGATGCAGGTGAGCTGCCGGGGGGGCGCTAAAGTCCAGACCAGAGAGACCAGCTGGCGGCCAACTAGGGAGTGGAGCTTGGAGAGTGGCAAGCACCACCGGAATGGGGCTCTTGAGGTCAGTGGGCACCCTGAATGTGTGAGGGGGTATGCACCCTCGGAAGGCCAGGGAAGGGGCTTTGGGCCATGACCTGGCTCAGGAAGAAGAGGCCAGGCCATTCCTGGGATGTGGAGAGAGCAGCAGGAGGTAGGGGAGGAGGTGGACATCAGCTCAGATGTGCAGGCATAGGGGTCCCTGTCCTGGTTTGCAAGGTGCACCCCTGGGGCACAGCTGAGGTTCAGCCTAGCTACCAGCTGGGCCCCTTCTCTCTCTCTTCCCACCAGGTCCCTGGTTTGGACATGAGTTATTGGTCCCTGAAGAGAGAGCAAGGCCGAGGCCCCTTCCCTGGTGACCCAGAGATCAAGGCCCCACCCACTTCCTCTCACTTGACCCCCTGCTCCGGTGAGGTGGTGGAGGGGCAGAGCTGCCTCTGGGAGCAGGGTGGATGCCTCTCCCCAGTGGGAACTCTGGGTTGAGATTGCAGTTGAGGAACTTCAGAAATAATGGCAAAGATAGAATTGGGTGGTGTGGGGAGGGGGCATGTTTGAAGGTCCCTAGAAAACCCTTATAAAAATATTTCATGCTGGAAAATAGAACCACAGCCTCACTTTCAAATGATGGAGGATGCATGCAAATGTCCAACAATGGATGCTGCCCAGGGAATATTGAAACTAGCCACTGGGGCTCATTAGGAACTTTTCGGCACCTCTCTTTTGACAGGTTCAATGAGAAGTTGGTAAATCTGCTTAGTCTTGATTTGGAAAGGGGTCCCAAACCTTGAGTTGGGCCTCTCCAAAAGGTTCATAGTTTTTCCATGGACAGTGAGAGGCACTGGGGCCCACTAGCTGACCCTGAGGTGGTCCCAGCTGTGGACCCTGACCCCACCTTGGTGTCTGGCCTTCATCCCAGTCCTCGGGTCAATCTCACTTGAAGATCAATCACTGGGCTCTCTTCTCGGAGCTTCCCACATGATTCACATGTCTACTTTTGCTCCACTTCCTTCTTTGCCTCCCTGTTTTTCTTGGACGCCTCACTTCCCTGTCTTTTAAAATCATGACCCAAAATTTCTACCGCCTAATTCTGGAAATGAGTATCTGTGTTTGCTATGAAGATGACGAGATCACATTGTTTAGGAAGTTCCAAGGAAGGGGCATGCTTTGCTGAGTAATGATGTGCATGGGGGCCTGCCTATAATTGGACACCTGGCGTGCACACCTGGGCTGCACATGTACACAAATACTTAGTTGGGATGAGGGCTCTTGTATTGTGGGTATTGCAGGACAGTGTGAGACAGTGGCAGGATCATCAGATTTGGGGCCAGATGGACCTGGTTTCAATTCCTGGGCGGCATCTG
The DNA here is from genome assembly GCA_004026745.1 of Myrmecophaga tridactyla. Lineage (NCBI taxonomy): Eukaryota > Metazoa > Chordata > Mammalia > Pilosa > Myrmecophagidae > Myrmecophaga > Myrmecophaga tridactyla. The sequence continues at coordinate 12,732 of PVIY010041176.1, forward strand.
TCTCCTGGAGCCCCCACGGGAACTGATAGGACAATGCGCGCTGACTGAGTGCTGGGGCAGCACCCTGAACATCGGTGCTAGTAAGTGGGGCGAGTATTATCAATGACCTCATCATTCATAAGCAGGAGGAGGCCACATCACTGAGTCCTCTGCAGGATGGCAAAGAATAAAAGGATAAATAGTTACAATCTGGCCTCGGGGCTCCTGGTGGCTTTGCAACAAGGCAGGCACATGCTGGGAGGAGATGTGGAAGAGAGGGGAGGCTCACAACTCCTGCCTCCCTGCCCTCCAGGACCAGTGGAGCAGCAGCCAGTACCATGGATGAAGGTTATCTCCCTTCAAAAGGCAACAATAGATCCAGAGAACACTATTCTCTTCCCCTGGTACAATGTAACCACCCTTTAGTCAAGTGGCTACTAATTAACTACTTTGATAAAGGTAGGGGAGTCTGCCCTGCAAGGGTGTGTGCTTGAGCTTTGCATCTGGGTGCCTTGTCTAAATAAGCGCTTAGCCTCTCTTTTCCACGTGTGTAAACAAGGTGCACTTAGTTGAGGAAAGAAGCTCTTTTTCCTGTTGACTGCTGGGACTGATGAGTTTACCCTGCATTCCCCATGCGGTTACTCCCGCTCTGACCTCCGAAGGCTTAGGGCTGCAGGTTCGCCGGGTGCGGGCGGTCTGGGTTGGAGACTGACGCACAGCTGTTCCCCAGGTGGGTTGCCAGGGCTCTCTGGCTGATGGCCACCTTTGCCTCGGACAGGAGTCACTCTAGATACGCAGTGAGGGCGCTGCAATCAGTCCCTGTGCCACTAGGAGTTGTAGGGTGTGAGTTTTTACAAAAGTTCTGATTACAAATGAATCTTCTCACCTCTCCTTCTTTCTCTTCTTCCTCTCCTCCCTTTCCCTCTCCTCCTTCCTCCCTTCCTCCTCTTTCTTCATTTTCATTTATTCCTCCTCCTCCTCCTCCTTCTCCTTCACACACACTGGGATGTTTCGATAAAATATCTTATTCATTTAATTAAACCAGCAAAATAAACATTACAAGGAAGATGCAGTTATCTGGCAGCAGTTGGTGAGCAGAGGTGAGGGACAGCTATGAAGGGGACTCGCAAGAGTGACATTATCCTGACATGGCAAGAGACCCCAGCAGTGTCAGGTCTTGGGAGCGGCGTGGTGCCGAGGAGCCTGTGGTCCCACTGAGCCCCGGCTGCACTTCCTTAGCCAGAGCCCATTTTGACATCAGCCTCCTCTGGGACCAAATGGCTGCCAGATCTGGCTTTGGCTCAAAGTGCTCTGAGTTATTTCGTGCTCTCAGTCAGAACTCTGCCTCAGGTCCAGCCGCAGCCGCAGCCCCAGCCCCAGCCCGAGGATGCACCTCCATTCCTGGAAGGTGCCCGGCTCCAGCCTGATGAGCTGTCACCCTGCCCACCACAGAGCATATCCATCAGCTCCCACTCATCAAGGGAAACCACTTAAAGGTAGATAAGTTAGGTAAGTGGGAACAGGGTAGGATAAGGGTCAAAGAGGGGAAAGGGATGCAACCTTCAAAATAATCTAGAACTGTCGGTGGCACACGGACCAGTCTCTTTGTGTGGCCCCAAAGGGCCAAAATAACATCAAGAGGAGATTTAGCAAGACGGATTTTGCCTTAATGGAGGGATCAGTTTTCCACCTTTTGAGCTTAACCTCCAGTGGAATGGAATGCTTTGAGCTATCATGAGTCCCCATGAGGTGGTATTCAGAAGAAGGGGCTGTTCCAGCAGAGAACGGATGCCCACTAGGAAGGAGCTGTGTTTTAGACTTGAATCGGGGTTTAGACTGCATAACCTCCAGGCCCACATTGAAGCTGAAACTTTACGATTCTGAATTGAAATGGAAGATATACTCAAGCCCAAATACATGCTCAGAAATTCTGCAAGCAGCTTCATTACTGAATTACTCAACTTGTAATCTCACACCCGCAATGCAAATGGGCTCACTAAAGCTGGTTATCAGGGAAATCTAATTTAATTTCACTGTCTGATGAAGATGATGTCTGGATGGGCTCTATATTCTCCACTGGCTTTATTGAACATACTTTAATGCTAAGTGTCTTTGAATATTACATTCTCAGGTACTTTCAGGGGCTGCTCTCGGCTGAGAGTTTAAGATCTGCAGTCAACTGCCGAGGTACACCTTTTGGATGCTGGAGGAGCTCTGACACCTCAGGAAAGCCCCTTCGGCTTTCTCAGACACAGTTTCCTCACTTGAAAAGATCAGACTTTCCTGTCTCACAGGCTTGCTTCAAAGTCATAAATAACTGTGAATCCTAAACGTACATAAGGGAGGATTACTACTCAATATTTAGGTCCAGGGAAGCCAAGCTCCTGTCCTAGGCATCAGGGCAATCATAAAGCTTTTGGGACTAATCAGTGTTTCTGTGGACAGAGATTTCTGCACCTTAAAATTAGTTACTCTTGTGTTGTGCCTCCCAGGATAGAAAAAAGTATTTGGGATCTTAAATGTCATTTAAAAATATACCAGTGCAACAATAAACTTGACAAATAATAATTGCATAGTCACTAATTATGTGAGTATGAATCAACATTTAACCCAACTTTTCCTAAATAGAACCCTAAACTTTCCTTCATATCAGTTTTAGAAGAAGGGAAATCAAGATGAAGAGGAAAATTCATCTTGCTAGACCCTGCTCAGGTGTATTTCACAGTGAGTGGTCTTGGGGCTAAACCCAATCGTGAGACGTGTTGAAGAGTGGAGGGTTGGACTGAAGGGAGTTGAGGGCATTCCTGGTCCCCGACTCCTCAAAGCCAGTGGTGTCCCTGCCCCTCCCCCAAGCTGTGGCAACCAAAACTGTTTCCAGACATTGCCAGAGGTTCCCTGGGGAGCAAAACTGTTCTGATTGAGAACCACTGCTGGGTAATAACAGTTTTGCAAAATTGTTATTTACAAAAATATACTTGTTATAAGGTGCTCATTTTGAAAATTTTAATAGACTATTTTCTATTTTTCCCTGTTTCCTAGTCCCCTAGTTCCCTGCCCAAATGCACTCACTATTACCGGTTTCTTCCTTATATTTGCAGAGATAGTATATGCATAAAATCATGTATGCCTACACATGCACGCACACACACACACACACACACATACACGCATACATGTATACCCATAAGCTCTTCTGAACCCTTTTCATTTAATCATTTGCCTTGGAGATTTTTCAATGTCATTGTCTTTAGAGAGGAAAAACATCATAGCAAAGAAGTACCACTAAGATCTGTGTTATTAAGAGTTCCACCTGCCCCAAATGGGGTTAAACATAATTAAATGACTTTTTAGCATCTTTGGAGTTAACCATTTGATTTTTTTCTTTTTTGATCAATTAACATTATGAGCTGTGCTATTTGAGTCTCCAAATATTGAACCATCATTGAATTCTTGGAATAAGTTCCACTTAATCACAGTTCTGCTGTTCTTTTATGTTGTTAGTGGATTCTGTTTCCTCATATTTAGGGTTTTTCTAATTTTTCAAGATTTTACATTGACATATTAGTAACTGAGAGAGTACCTTCTTTCTTGTGTCTTCTTTGTAGTGTTTTGGTTTCACTATAATTCCATCTTCATAAAAACCATTTTAGGTGTGTATTAGTTAGGGTTCTCTAGAGAAACAGAATCAACAGGGAACACTCGCAAATATAAAATTTATAAAAGTGTCTCACGTGACCGCGGGAACACAGAGTCCAAAATCCACAGGGCAGGCTGTGAAGCCGACGATTCCAATGGAGGGTCTGGATGAACTCCACAGGAGAGGCTCACCAGCCGAGACAGAAAAGAGCCTGTCTCTTCTGAATCCTCCTTAAAAGGCTTCCAGTAATCAGATTAAGCATCACTCATTGCAGAAGACACTCCCCTTTGGCTGATTACAAATGGAATCAGCTGTGGATGTAGCTGACATGCTCATGACCTAATTCTATGAAATGTCCTCATTGCAACAGACAGAGCAGCAGTTGCCCAACCAGACAAACAGGTTCCACCACTTGGCCAAGTTGACATGAACCTGACCATGACAAGGTGGTTAAGATTTTCATATGTTAATTGTAAAAATATTTGTATCTTCATATTCTCCTGAAATCAAGAAAATATTTAGTAACATAGGTCATTACTATAGCAATGCAGATATTTGTAATAACGTTCTACTTGATATTTTGAGAATGTTCAATTTTGATAGCTGATCAAATGGTATTTAAGTTAGTGTTTAATATTTAGAATTTAAGAAGTTTGCTATCTGAACTTGTAGATTTTTTTCCTTGTTGCCTTAATTTTAAATTGGTTTATGAAGCTTACTGTACAAACACAGGATTTACAATGATTCTTTGGAGACTTTATTTAAATATGACTAGGGTTAAGCTAACTAAGAGATCCATGTTTGGTGTTCCTAAGTGTATTGTTTGTTTTCTTAAATAAAAATATTAAAAAGATAAAAAAAAATAAAAAATAAAACAACAATCGGCAGTCTTTCTTTCTTTCCTGGTCCTTGGGAAAAACAGTGTTGTAATTACTTATATTAAAGGATTGATAGGATTTATCCATGAAACTTTTTTGGGTTGCTCTTGCGTGCTATGTGTTTAATTATACCTTTCTTATATTACAGCTTTGCATGTTATCTTTTGATTCCACCTCTGTAAGATAGAAACATCAGAACATACTTTCTCTACTTCCTGGTTTCTATCCCTCTTCCTCTCCCACATTCATTGCTTATATTAATGCTATATTGTCATGATTTATAGTATTTGCTTTCTACCATATAGCTATAATTCCTACACTTATTTTGGTCTTAATACTGCAGTGAAACAGATTCATTTCTCACATCAATATTTTTACTGTGGTTTCTTTACTCACTCATCAGAATTATGTTCTTCAAATTTTTAGATATTTAAATATATTTGCCTATGGCCCTGATATTTGAATGCTAGTTTAGTTGACTAAGAAAAATAAAAACAACTCTTTGAGAATTTTGTAGGCCAGGTTTCTTAGTCTTCTTGAGTAATTCTTTATGAATGCTGAGGCTGGTTTGAACTTTGTTCCCCCTTACAGGACTCTTGATATGTTTTCCTTTGTGCTCAGAGAACATTCATGTTCACTAAACTCCAGTAATTTTATTAGGTTATATTGCAATATTGATTATTCTATATCTTCCTTCTTCCCTGGAATACGATGAGACTTTTAGGTTTTACATTTAAGTTGTATTTAATTTCTGTAAAATTTTCTTGAATTATGTCTACATCCTTTTCTTCTATTTTGTTTGGCTCTGTTCTTTAGGGACATGTATTATGTTCCTATCAGATCATGTCTTTCTTTTCATATCTGTGATTTCCTCTCTAATCACTGTAAATTCTTTGTTTAGTACCTTTTTTTTTATCTCATTCTGTTTTGTCTACCATGTCTTAAACGTAGCTTACTCTTCTTTTGGGAATGTCTATGCCATTCATTTGGTGATGAACATAAATTTTCTTCAACCACTTCCTTTCAACTTCTTGTGCTGTTCCTCCATATATGTCCTGAGCTCTCACTTAGCTGTTGGCTTGTTTCACCAAGTTCTCTAAATTGATAGGAAGAGGTTTGATTGTGATTTTGGAGCTCTTAAAGACAACACATTTCTGATAACCTTTCATCTGCCATTTACTTCCCTGATCCTTCCTTTCTTAGTTTCTTGTACTCTTTTTGACTATACCCTGCTCATGCCCCTTTGTGCTGACTAATCATCTTTATATGAAATGACTCCTGTGATAGGGTGATTCACTCATCTCTTTCCTGATTTTGGCATAGGAAGCTAAAAGTCCTGGGAAAACTTTAAAGGTGGGTCACCCTAGAATTGAATAAATTAGCCTTGGCAAGAGATAGTCTAGGTAAGGCCCAGGATGGTGTTCTGGTCTACCCAGGATCCTTCCTGGGAAGCCACCTTCTGTGTGAGTTTCTTTGGTTTGTGATTTGGGGATGAGGAAGAGAAAGAGAGCTTGATTATCCCCTTCTTAGTGATCCACCAGCTTCTCAGCCCCATTTTCATTCTAGTTCTCCTTCCAACTCCCCCTCCTCTTTATAATTTGGTGAACTTTGCCTCTTTTTTGGTAGGAAAACTAGCTTTTATATCATCAGGATTTTTTCTAAGTTTAATAGCATCCACATGGTTCATTGGTACTTAAACTGTCCCAGTTCTTACAACTCCAACATACATTTTTCTTAAGGGTCTAATATTTAATATTAGTTTAATAATCACTTTTAAAAACTTTAAATTATGTTAGTCAAGATGTGATGGAGAGGCTGGAGGGAACTGCCTGAGAATGCAGAGCCGTGTTCTAGTAGCCATGTTTCTTGAAGATGATTGTATAATGATATAGCTTTCACAATGTGATTGTGTGATTGTGAAAACCTTGTGTCTGATGCTCCTTTTATCTACCTTGTCAACAGACGAGTAAAGCATATGGAATAAAAATAAATAATGGGGGGACAAATGTTAAAATAAATTTAGATTGAAATGCTAGTGATCAATGAAAGGGAAGGGTAAGGGGTATGGTATGTATGAATTTTTTTCTATTGTCTTTTTATTTCTTTTTCTAAATTGATGCAAATGTTCTAAGAAATGATCATGATGATGACTATGCAACTATGTGATGATATTGTGAATTTTACTGATTATATATGTAGAACGGAATGGTCATTAAAAAAAAACTTTAAGTTATTAAAAACTCTAATTTGGCCTCTTACTGACCACAGGGAAATGTCACAGTCAAGGGAGTGTTGGCAGGTTTGGAAAATCTTGGTTCATGTCTCAGAATTTTAGCCTTCGATAGTTCCTTCTCATTCTAATGTTTTAAAGCTTAGGTGGAGATGGATTTATTGTTCTGTTTTCTACATGCAAGATAAACTCAGGAAGGTGAGAAGGTGAGGGAAAGTGGCTCCCTAGTTCTGGGAGGTTGTGTGATGGCAGGGGTGGCCGTCTCATGTGGGTTAAGTCGGCAGAGGCCACGTGGTATACAGACGGTGACCTGCTGATGGTGCGTCTGAGATTGAGGGCATTGAGGGTGAGGAAGGTCAAATCATAACATGCACCTATGAGAGCTAAGATGGACAAGATGGACAAAGTGTTACCGAGACGGCCAACAATCGGGTGATTAAAAGCCCTCATTTGCAGCCTGATAAAGCCAAACAAATCAAGAAAAGCCACCTATGGTGAAAGTGCAATGGCTGCCCAGGAAAGGATGATGGAAAAAGCAGGCACACCGGGGATGATGCATCTCCCTGCAAAGGTCATAAGCTGTACGCAGCCCTCCATTCATCATGGCATCAAGGGCTCGGTGTTATCTCAGGAGCCCTAATATGGTTTAATTATAAAAGGGATTAACCAGCAGCAGGAGCCCTACCTCACATTGCTAATGAGCAGGTGGCCATAAACTAGCCTTTATAAATCAATACGCAAGGAATTAAATATGATTGCCTGGTTGGATTTGGCCCCCATAGCTAATGAAACCATAAAAGATGTGATTGATTAGAAGAATGTTTTTAAAAGGTTAATTAGTTTGTTTTTCTTTTAGAGTCACCTATGGAGATCATAGGGTTGAGGAAAAAATGCCAACCACACAGTGCAATTTCTTAGAGACCTTTACTGTGGAACACTGTACCCCAAAACCCCAAAATGCACATCTGGGGGTGGTATCTCTGTTGCCTCCAAGAGGGTCTGCCATTGTGGACAGAAGGCTCCCAGTGTGAATGCATCTTAATATGGAAGAGGTTTGTGAGGAATGAAAATGGGATCATGGAATGTATGGCCATTGCCCTCTGGGAATCCTATAGAACATTTAGAATAAACAGTGCAACTATGTGAAAAAATAGACAATGTCTGTTCCTATGACCAGAGGAAGTTTAATTAGCTCTCATGAGTCACCCAGATGTGAAGTGGTGAAACTAGGATCCAAATCTAATCAGGTGGGTCATAAAGCTTGTGCCCACATGCATGCTATGCTATGCTCTAAACCGTACTTGAAGAAGGAGCAGCATCTGAATAAAATGTGTCTGAAAGAGGGAGGCCCTGGAGCAGCCAGGAGCTGGTTGGAAATTGCTCAAGGCAGCTGACCTTCTTGTGACCTTTCACAACACTGCTGCTCTGAGGGTCCTCAGACAGGATGCGACAGACGATGAGATAAGCTGGAAATGTAGATTAGGGACAATACATGTTGGACACCTTAGATGTTAGATTCGTCTTCCCTCTGGAGACAGTGGGAGCCATTGAAGATTTTATTTTGCCTTTTTGGTACCAAGCAGGAAATAATATAGGAAGATCAAGACAATAGCAATGCAAAGAGTATAGCTGAGGAAAAAGAGTCAAGAAGATGTTGTGATAGTGAGGTAAGAGCCAATTAAGTCTTGGGCTGGTGTAACTGCTGGGTATTCAAATCCTTTGTGTAGCAAAGCAGAGTATCTACAAAAAGATAAACTAAAACACAAATGAGTGCAATAGTTATGAGAAAACAGAAAAGGTAAAAGCAAAGAAATAATTATGTAAGAAAAGTCAGAATTATGAAAGAAAGTATGATGGCTGATCAGATACAGGAGAGTGGGGTAGTAGCAGGTTTTGACCCTGAAGATCTAAAAGAAGAGCGGGAAAAACACATTCCTGTTATTGATTAGTTTGTCATCTAGCTATGTCAGACTTTAGAAGAAAAGCAGAGCACTAGAAGACAGAATACTTCAGGGTAAAAATAATGATTCTGACGAATCTGATTCTAATTCTAATAAAAATTGTGATGAAGAAGAAGATGGTGGTGATGTGGTAGTGGTGATGGTGATGGTGGTGATAGTGGTGATGGTGGTGGTGGTGGTGGTGG
>PVIY010041177.1:0-21830 GCA_004026745.1 Myrmecophaga tridactyla
ACAATGAGACTCTGTGAATGTGAAAACCTTGTGTCTGATGCTCCTTTCAGCTACTGTATCAACAGAAGAGTAGAACATATGGAATAAAAATAAATAATAGGGGGAACAAATGTTAAAATAAATTTAGTTTGAAATGCTAGTGATAAATGAAAGCAAGGGGTAAGGGGTATGGTATGTATAATCTTTTTTTCTCTATTATGGTTTTATTTCTTTTTCTGTTGTCTTTTTATTTCTTTTTCTAAATTGATGCAAATGTTCTAAGAAATGATGAATATGCAACTATGTGATAATATTAAGAATTACTGGTTGTATATGTAGAATGGAATGATATCTTAATGTTCTTTTGTTAAGTTTTTAAATTAATAAAAAAGTTTATAAAAAAAAACAGCATCTAGTAAAAAAGTTCTGTAGCTTAACAATCTTTTCTTTCTGTCCTGTCTTCAGTAAGTTAAAGAGGCATGATAGTTATCTTTCAGCATCTCCTTATTCATTTTAGTTTCTGCATGCTTAACACCATATTTTGTTTTCAAGGAGCCAAACTCATTTTCACTCTTAACACCTCCAGACAGCTTCTGAAGAAGCACAAGAAAAAAACATCCTAGAATTTTGTTGTTTGCAGATGGAGCATGCAATGGACTATACTGTGGTTTCCTGTGCAGATTTCTGTATCCTCCAATCGTCTACTCTTAAGTTTACTGAGGGTAGGGACTATTTCTATCTGGCTCACCTGTGTCCTCACTGCTTAGAAAAGTTTCTGAAACACAGTAGGTGTTCAATCACTGTTTGTTCCATGAACGAATGAAACAGACTGAATGATGACAAATCTGTCTTTTCATTCTAAAACCATTTATATACCAGGCAATGTTAGGTTCCAGGAAAATCAAGATGCGGAAGGAACTCAAAGTTTAACAGGGAAGACAGGAATAAAGATAGAGTGATAAATATAACAGTAATGATGCCTAGAACTTACCACAGTAGAAGTGAGAAGACAGACTGGCTCTGCATGGGTGGAAAAGGGTCATTAGGGAAGATGACAGTTACCACAAAGGCAGAGAGGTACAAAACATCACAGTGTGCTCAGAGAATGGCAACAGTACGAAACTGGGGTGAGGGAGTAGCGACAAGGAAGAGAAAAACAACGGAAATCTGGGTAAGAAGAAGGGAAAGAGATGGACTATTTTTACAATAAATAGGCTTTAAAACTGCCTAAGATGAAAGTTGAGGCAAACAGTCAAACTGAATCTAGAACCAATGCCCTACCAAATGTGGTAAAATGCTATAGGGTTAAAGAACATTTGATAATGAGGAGCAGAAACTAGGAGTAAGAACTAGATGGTGTCAACTCTAAAAGAGGACAGAAGAGCAGGGGAAATGACTGGAAGGCCCTGTGTGGCAGTGGGAAGCAGACGTGAAAAAAGAGCAACCTCACTGAGTAAGACTTCAAAAGGAGTGAACCATCCAAAACATTTATTCTTCTGCCCTTTATGCGTCACGCTCCTGGGGGATACAACAGTAACAATAATCCCAGGAATTCTTATCCCTAAGGAGAATACAGGTAAGTCCTCAGTGTCGCTACCCTCTTCCTTGCTTTGATATCCTCATAGGGAGCATCAATATGCAACGGGGAGCTGCTCCTCAAAAACCAGTACAGAAGGGAAGGAGGCACAGAGGAAAGAGAAGGGAAAAAAAAATCAGGAAAATATGGATAAGATTGGATACAGGTGGAAATAAACCAAGAATCTGTAGACCTATCCCCCTCAAGAGTTCTACATACAAGGAAAAAAAAACTATAAACAAAGGGAAATTTATTAAATCCACAGGAGAATTGGAATGTAAGTATAATCCATCATGCATAATTAGCACCAGAACCGGAGAAGGGAACAGTCATTCTGAAGCAAAGCAAATTCAGAAATAGATTACTAGAAAGATTTTCACTAATAGGAGTACATAAAATCTTTTTTTAAATGCTCTCTTTTCCTTTGACAGGATCTAGGTTCACCAATGCCTCAGGTACCTTGATGCAGCAGGAAAGGGAAACTCTGTTGAACAAACATGGCTATGGTGGTAATTAAGGAGTCTTCTCTTTCCATTATGAATTAATAAATTCACATTCTGGTTTATGTATTAGTCCCAATTTCTAAAACTCAGAACAGGCTCAGGATCACAATGACTTCAAAGCTCTGATGTGGGTTTTGGGAGGCCTTATGTCTGTGCCATCAGCTGTTACTCCCAGATAACAGTCCACCTGTGTGGTTGCCCATTCCAATTGAAAAGTCTTTTTTTTTTTAATTTAAGAGTTAATAAAAAACCCATAAAAATAAGGTTAGCTGCCATAAGAAACATGTCTATTAATCATCCTAGTAAATGGTGAATATAGCTACACACTTAAACAAAAATGTGTAAGGCTATATGCAATGGAGTAAGTGCTCAATGCCATAAAGGCACACCAGAGCCTGTCAGTTAGAACCTATTCTGGCAGAGTTGCTAAGAATGTTTTATATACCAACCATTCCACAAATCTCATCCTAGCACTGCTGTGCAATAGCTGTGGTCATACATTTGTGGCAATTGTTGTGCATGTTAGTGAAATCCTAATCTTTCAGTATTTACTGGTTTAAATCCATTTTTGTAGAACCATGCCTTTATTTGGGGACATTATGTTTACCTGTTTAAAATTTTGCTGTCAAAAAATAGTTCATTTAAGTTTCATCTAAAGTTGAAAAAAATTTTTCAAAACCAAGATCCAGGATAACATGGTTCAGTATTCCATATATAATACCCAGAAAGCATTTATGCAATTATTTCTATTCTGTACATCTAAAAATCAAGTGTTTCCTCATTAAAATAAACTTGGCTTTATGTCTCTCTAGTCTGGTCATTCCAATAATGCAGATGTATAAAAATACACATGTAATAATATAGAATTGCTTCAAATTTGCAATAAACAACCAGACAGACTTTTCACCAGACAAGGTATATTACAGAACTTTTTAAAAAATTGAGATATAATTCATAAAATACCATTTTTCCTGACTTTAACACTACCTATTTTTAAATATTTTAAAACATATTTATAACTAAATATGTTTTATTCAGGGGTTTTTTAGACACCCAATGAAACTGAGTCAGAATGGGGTATCTTTTATTACTAACTTGTGTTTGCATGTGTTCCTAATCTTACGTGTAACATTTAAATGTTCATATGAAAACTCATATAAAAAATAAACTTGCAAAACAGAAATGTGTCTGTGGTGGTTTGAAGCTGTATATTCCCAGAATAGATTAAATATATTAAATCTAATCTTTTTCTGTGGGGGTGAACCTCCTTGTAAGAAGGTTATTTTGATGAGGCTACTTCAGATAAGGTATGACCCGACTCATTCAAGGTAGGTCTTAATCTTCTTACTGGAGTCCTTTATAAGTGGAATGAAGAAAGAGAAGAAAGGGAGAGAGAAACATCACTTAAGCAAGATGCTGAAAGCAGTGAAACCTGGAAGAGAAGGGAGAGACCAGCAGATGCTGCCATGTGCCTTGCCATGGGGCAGAAGATCTAAGGACTGCCGGCAGCTGGTCTTCGGGAAGAAAGCACCACCTCAATGATGCCTTGATTTGGAAATTTTCTCAGCCTCAAATTGTAAGCTAATAAATCTCCAAGGTACAAGGCAAATCATTTTATGGTACTGCTCTAAGCAGCCTAGGAAACAAAAACAGTGTCATTTTAAAAATCGTCTTCCTAATTGACCTGTCTCTAATAAATACTGTCTTTCTCTGTGTTATAGCAGGAAAGTCAGTCAGGTGACTTGGTTAATTGAGCAAATGTTGTTCATCAGATAAAAAAATAGATTAAATTTTTAAAAGTTAAAGCAAATTCTCCTACTCATTTCTTAGAAAAGGTAGAGCATCTGGTTTTTTTTGTTGTGTGAATTCTTTTTAAGTACTGGTATATTATAGCATTCAAATAAAATTCTGTATCTCAAAGTAACCAAAAGCACATTTCTGATCAACATAATACAACTTGCATGGAAAAATAATGTCAAGTTAAAAGATTTGGAAAAGGCTCTGTGACTAGTAACATGGTATTAGAGTATCCCAAAGTGGGTTTTGCAGACCTTTGCATGTTCCCGTTTCCCCCTATCTCCACACCTTTCCTCTCTCTCCCATCACCTTAAGCTCACAGGCACCTTTCCTGACTACACTTGAAGTCTTTGGGCACAACAGGATTAGAACTGGACTTTGAAGGATTAAGAACAGTGGAGGGAGATACGGTAGTATAGATCAATAAAGAAAAGAGATCAAAGTTAGGTGTAAAATTGGAGGGGACCCTCTGTACCTATTTGTGTCCAAAGGTGGGCATTTTCTCAAGCAAGCTAGCTGGCAGCAGTTGCCTTTTCACACTGCCCCTTGGTACTGTGCTCTTCTCAAGGCTGATGTATTAGAGTAGCCACCTGAGGATGGGGAAGCAGAATGAGTCCCTTCACCCTAAACCTCTCCTGAGCTCCAGCTCTGCACTTCCTAAGTACAGCTACTCCATCTCCTGTTATTTCAAACTCCACAAGCAAGTGTAAAACCAGGTTCACTGCCTTCTGCTTCATCAAACCATCCCTTCTGCTACACATACATACTTTGAGAATTATATATGGCAACATCTATAAATTCCTCATCCTTAAGAAGGCATTCCTCACTGTGATTTTGGAACTGCTTCTTTTTTTTTTTTTTTAATGATACTACTCTCTAATCCAACCAATCTACTAAAGTCTTGACAACAAAGCAACGTCATTTTCACCTTGTATTTGCTCTTTAAAATGCCCCTCATCTATGAAGTTTATAGAGAGCAGGATCCTTGTTTATATGGCTGTATATTCTATGGTGTCTAACATGTGCTGGAGCATTTAATAAATGTTTGCTTACAGAACTGGTTTTACTATGTTAGGAGTTGAAAATAGAAATTGGCATTATACTGCAGCACTTACTGAAAAATGTTTAATACCATATTCAGAGTCAAAGAACTACTAAACAACCTGGTTCCTTAAAGAAGTCTTTTGTTTAGTGGTTGGCATGAAAAACGTCAGGCAGAATCAAATTTCACTTTCAATTTTCTTAGTTAGGTAACTTGTTTCTTTTTTAGATGAGAGTTTTGAGTTTCTTAAGGGAAGAACTTAGCAAAATAACCACAAGTCAAGGAAGTTACATTCCACTGAAGGGAGATAACCTGTGTCACAATGCAGTCACACTGGTATTTCTAAATTCTCAGCACAAGAGCTAGAGTATATCTAGACTGTACTTTGTATATAAATCTACAAATCAGAGCCATAATTCTAGCAATAGGCTAGAAAGCTGCTGTTATCAAAGTCTTGATTATGCCTCAATATATTGAAACATCAGCTGTTCAGAAGGAGTGGACAGGAAAAAGAAAAGGAAATGCCACATTTTAAAGACATACTTTTGATTATTGTGCCCTCTTTTAATGAGCAGATCAAAAGCAACATTTGGTGATCCTAAAACAATGCAATGAAACCTCAAAATTTAACTGTTTTACAGTTCTGACACTCTTGTTACTTTTCTTTTTGTTTAATAGTATATTCAAAGTCAAAGATAACTTCAGTCCACCAAACTTGAATTGATCACAAACTCATAATCTTTCAAAATTTAAATAGGTATTTTGAGTTTAAAATATTGTGAATTTACCTAGACTCATTTTTTAAAAATCATTTTGATACCTGGGTAGGGGGGGCGGAGGGATTTGAAGATCATAAACTGTGATCTGAAGTTCATGATATGTTAACAGGGATATGCTCATATTTTTCTTAAATAATGGAGAGCATTTTGTCTACTACCTAAATACTGTCCTCTGAAAAGTAGAAGATTTGCCAATAAAGTATGGCATTAAAGAGTATAAGTGATGATTAATAAATATTTAGAACCCTGGCAGTGCAAAGAAAGAACATGTTAGATGATTTTCCACAGTTATTCCAGTATCACTCTACAATTAAGGTAATGGCGTGAGAATAAAATTTTGCTGCCCAATCAGCCTACTAGAATTATAAAGGCTCTATCACAAGTACCATCTGTCCACAAGGAAGTATGCATGCTCAAAACTTATAAGAATTACAGCAACATATATCATTTTGAACATTAGAGGTATAACAAATAAACATTTAACTTAATGTTTGGTGAAGACAGAGTAAGCTAGCACCTTGATAGGGTATAAAGAAACTGAAAAGGCAATCTGCTCATTTTATAGCCCAGCAATTCTCTCCTCTGAGTTACTACTACTACATGGTTCTAAGAGCAGCAGGGTCTCTCAGCATCAATTTTCTATTTATACATCAATTATACACTATAGCAAAACAAATACTAGAAGCGTCGGTAGAAATTAAGAATTGCCTAGGATGTGCAGTGGTTTCTAACTTTTCTTCATGGGTATCTGAATTTCTATTTTTGTTGCCTTATATGGAAGGTCTAAGGGACAAAATGTCCTTTGGATTGAGAAAAATGGATGTACTTAATTGAGAGAAGCAGGAGCCCCACCCAGTGACAAAATCATAACAAGCAAAGTGGAGGAAGGTCCCCACTGTGGTTGGATCAAGGAATTTTTCACTCTTGGATAGACATTCTCCATGCAGAGCAATAGGTTCACATCATCCTGCCATCAACTACTGCAAAGACACACAGAGCTTTTCCTACACAGTAGTTCACATTCAAGGACATTCTCGGACCCCAAATTCCCAAACATCACTTTGTTATTAGACTGCTTAATACAATGTATTATATCTACTCTTTTGATAACTGTGAAAGAAATAAAAGTTTTTAAAATGGGCATGACATCAATGCTAACTTTAGTTATCTGACAGACACAAAAGGACTGAAAAAATATTAAACCAACCAAGAAGCAGAAAGTCTATGCCCCTGTCAAGACATTCAGTTCACGGGGACTGAGCTGGGAGAATGTCAGATGAAACCTATCAGGAGAAAGTTAGTTGGGATAGTCTCATATTGCTATGACTGATTCCCAGTGTTGCCACACTCTGCTGATCTTCACCACTGTGATAGCTAAACCAGGTGGCTTTCAACTTACCTTCGACTAACAGCTGCGATGAACAGCTACTGAAATTACATCACAAAAACCGCCCCACTCACAGCATACATTCATCTTCATACATTCAGTGGTGAGTCACTTAGAAGCCTACTGAAAAACACTTGATATCTTTCTAGATTTGATTTCCCATTATCTTGATTCAGTATGTGATACCAATGATTTAGGATCACTGCAAAACATATGCAGCAAGATAAATTTACAGAATATGAAACACTCATCAGGAAGTAACAGGCATGTCACCTGGGCCTTCAAAAGAAAAAAAAAAAAAGGCAGAACAATCTATGTGTGGATGGAGTTAGGCACTACAATGACCAGGCGAATCCTTAAACTATTTCCCACCTCTTACTTTCTGTAATTTCAAACTGTTATTTATGAGAGACAGAGGTGGTGGCAGCAATCTAATATCTTCTAAAGTAAGGGTAACCATGAAGATGACCACAAACTAAATATGGTACCTTTAGAAAATACTTAGCAGTTCCTTTCTTAACTATTTTTGATTTATCTTCCTTAGTCAAAAATCAAGTATTTGAATCAGTAGTTGGGTGACTCATCCATCCCGAAAGTACACAAGAAGTTACATCTACAGGTACTTCTTGGCAACATTTCATGTAAACAGCTTGATCAGAAGGGAATGGGGAAAGTTCCACTCTATTGCTCCTTTATTTTCTTCAGAGCTTTAGAATATTCTAATTCATAAAGTTTTACTAAAACATCAAAAACAGACCTAAGTTAAACTTTTAAAGAGATTATTGTGTCAACTCTTAGTCCCATTTCTAAAATAATCACAAAGCAAATAGTATTAAAACACAGTAGAAACTGTGACCAAGAAAGCCCTTGTACCAAACAAAAGTCAAGAAGCACTTCTTTAAGAAAGCTCTGAGGTGACTGATATATACCTCAACATTTTCATGGCTAAATTATATGGTAGCAATATATACCAATATATATATGGTAGCAATATATATACTAATAAAACAACAGCTTCATTCTAGGAAGAGAGAAATAGGAGTAATGAGGGGTGGTACAAGGGACTGCAGCCTATTTAGCTTTTTAAATTTTGTAAGTTTATTAAAATTTTTAAATAGTCAAATGACTTAGGAGAAAAAAACAATAGCCTCATAAACCTTTAAAATGGGAGGGCCTTTGAAAAATCATCTAGTTGAATGGATTTCCAAATCCTCTATTTTCTTAACTCTTTTTCCTAAAGAACCTCAAGGGTACCACCAATACATGAAAAAAGAAAAGCAAGAGCTGCTCCTGCTGGGCCTTTTTCATCTCTGACCAGTATCAGCCCTGAGGGTGCCCCTAAGGCTCCAAGGGAGAGCATTTTAACATCAAAGATCAACCAGCACAGTTAAATGAACTGAGGCTCAGAACTGGGGCAGACTTGCCCAAGATCTTGTTTGTGGGTCTACTGGTTCTCAAGGAAAAGTTATTTAAACTGCAGTACCGACCAAGCAATAAATTCTAAAAGAAACATGAGCCTGTTACTATGTAGTTAGCTCCAAAGTATTTTCTTCATAATACACAACCAATCTTTCAAAAATTCAAACACCATGTTAGAACTTTGAAGAAAAACAGCTAAAGTGTATTATTTTTCAAATATTTTACTTAATGTTTACTTAATGCCTCCTCAGCATTGGGGAGATTTTCCTCATAAGAGTTTCAGTGAACAGAGAGGTGGGTCCACAGCCTCACTTCATGCACATGCTGTCCAGCCCCTGTACTTCCAGGGGCAGCAGTAATCCACTTCCCTTCTGCCTACTTCTGCACTTGCTGTTCTGGGGTCTGCTATGTCCCCTCCCCAGCTCTTCTGTCTCTCAGCTCATTCTGTGGAGTTACCTCACCTGGAAGGCCTTCCCTGACTCACCTGTTTAAAATAGCCCCTTTCCAGCTCTCTCTTGGCCTTTGCTTTTTTGCCCCTCATCTGCCCTATCTTTTTTCATCTTAACAGTTATCACCTTCTGATATGTTTGTCTTATCTCTCTCTTACCCAGAATATAAGGCACATGAGTGTAGGAAAAATTCTGCTTTGTTTACTAGTTATCAAAAGCAACGGCTGACTATATGTCAGTAGGCAGTACAGGAGGAAGAACCTGGAGCGCAGTTAATTAATTAGAACATAAAATTAGGGTTCAAATTCCTGATTCCTTGTAACCGCTAAGTCCCAGGAGTCCCCTAAGAGTTTTCTTCATGGCTCTATGGAGGGGGGTGGGGTGGGGCATGACAGTGATTTTAGGTTTTCATGCTCATTTCTAGGCTAGCCACTAAAATCTGGCTCTGGAACCCTGAGATCAGTTTGAATTTTCATGTCTCTTGGTTCTCATACCAGGGTCTCCATCAGATACCCCAACTCAGCATGCCCATAGCTGAATTCATAGCCGTCTGAAACCTGCAGGGTGTACAGAATACCTTACTTATCAGCGTCTTAAGCAAATGAAAATAATTATCCCATTCAACCTATAAGCAGGAGCTCTCAACCTATAAGGTCAGAGCCAGTAGAGGACTAGTATTTTCTCTTAATTTCCATCTGAAAACACCATTAAGCTCCTGTATCCATTTCTCACGTGGAAGATGCATCTCTGTGAAGACTGGTTCAGATAGTTCAGCAATCCACAGTAACTGTGATCCATTACAGTCATCATAGAGCATCACTGAAACTGCACTGAAATAACTAGACAATGTAACAATGTATTCAATGTGCTAAATATTTTGAATTGGAAATTCCTCTGAATGTGTAAGAAGAATATAAAATATCTAATATCTATACACTTATAAAGTCCACATTAGTTAATAAAGCCTTTTAAAAAAACAAAAGAGATCCTTAGAGGATCACAAGATTAGCTTAGACAAATCATCCCCAAAAGAACTTTTGCAAAGTTAACACTGCCTGTTCAGCTGAACAAGTATTACTAATAAGCAAGAGAAAAGTAAAGGCTTAATTTTATGATTAACTTCTCTCCTACTTTTGCGAAGGTCTAAATTACCAATAACACAACCGGCCTTCAGGTCTATAAGCATGAGCAGCAAAGAAATTGTAACGATCCATAAACCAGATAACTCTCAGATATTCAAAACTGGATCAGCCAAGTTTTCAAGGAACAATTCCATTATGTTTGGAGGAAAACGGGGTATTTGTGTGTATATCTATTTATTCCAACATTTACTGACTATCCATATGCATCATATACTGGGCCAAGTGCTGTATAGGAACCTACTCATACTGATTTCCTAATACTGTTAAGAAGTTTAGTTTAATAATATAGAAGTCACTATAGTGCTCTATCTATCAAATTATTAAAGAAAAGTAGCAAATGTACATTTGCTTGTTTACTTAGTAATATGAGTTATACAGTCAGCATTACATATTTTTAAATCAAAGTAAGTGAAAATTTAACATCCTGAGAAGAGCAAGAAAAAGAATATGGAGAAAAATCAACTTAAATATAACTTTGCAACCATAAAATCTATGGTAAACATTCCTCTCCTATGTTTTCGTGTATCTCAAACTCTTTATATTTGAAAAGTACACTAGATCACTACTTACTAGAAATTCTAAAGCCAGCAGTTCTCAAAATGTGGTCAGTGGCAACATCCCAAACCTACTGAATCAGAAACTCTATGAGTAGGGCCTACCAATCTGCTTTTAACAACCCATCTAGGTGATTCTGATGCATAATGAAGACTGAGAACCACTGTCCTGAATCATAATAGTTGCGAACTGCTGCCCTAACGTAACAAACCATTAGGGAGTATAATAAGACAATGTTTATTAATATGTATAAAGGTAAAACCATTTGGGTTTACATTTATAAAGAAATTTATGATAAAAATATTAAACATCAAACTTTCTTAACTACAGAAATAATGCTGCACTTTGCTTTCAACTTGTCAATAATCATCTTGAAAAGTTTTACATTATTGGGATTGTGATTAAAACCACTTCTAAGTATAAACTTTGCCCAGCTGCTAAAATGTCCAATTAAAAACTAGGAGGTATTTACAACACATGGAATGCCGAAAATTTTAACATAAACTTCAATGAGGAAATGAAAGATCTTAATATTCTAAAGCATAAATAAAAAGTTACAAGTGTATCTCCACTTTAAGACTCATTATAATATGAATGTATATATGTATATATAGTTTCATTTTACAAAAATATTCTTTACTTTTTGTTTTTTTCTTTCACTTTTTTTGGGTCCATGGTCTAGGAATTGAATTTGGACCTCCCACATGGTAGGCAAGCATTCTACCACTGAACCACCCGTGCACCCTATATTCTTTACTTGATAAAATTGCTCATGGGATTTATTTTTAGTAGCAAGTTTCTTCAGTCAGTTATCAACGTATATTTGAATCCTTAAAGAAGGAAATTAGATGTAAAAGGAGAATCAAAGAAATTTGGAGGTAAAGTATTAGTTAGATACCAATTAAATATGAAACAAATTAAAGATAAAGCATCACTGAAGTTTCTTCAGATATATTTTTTTATACGAGTTGACAGACTTCTATGAAATATTAGAGGCGGAGCAAGTATAGTTAACTTGGATAGTACTTATGTCATCTGACAAATGTCACATCCAGTGTTTCCAATTCCTTCACATGTGTTATAGCTCAAGCTTTTAATTAGGCTGAAGAATTCCTATAGGGGAGGATCTAACTGGATTTATGCAAAACAGATGTGGAAAGCAAAGCTAAGAGAGGCATATGATAGGCCTAAAGTCTTTAACACTTACCAAGAATTCCCACAGCATTCTTAAATATATAAATAGAAGACCACAGAGGAGAAAGTCCTAAGGATTTGTGCCAAAAGCTTATTTTAAAACAAGGAGAGCTTACTATTCTTTGCCTCTTGAATATCTACTCTTATTCTTATAAAAAAAAAAATCTCTAGCACACTGAAGACTGTACGAGTATAAACACTCCACATCACCATCAGCACCTATCACCATCAGTACCTAACTCAACCTTGTGGGCCACTGTTTGTGCTTAACTGCATCAGGAGCACTAGGTATTTCTTTAAAGAGCAGCAGTCACTTGGACACGTTTTATATTTTATAGGAGACTATTCAGCTGAGGACCATACTGGGTGGCAGGGGGTTCAGCTAGCAGACTCGTCAGTAATCCAGGCAGAAAGTGATCAAGGAGGATGAGCGGGTTGAAGGTGAGGGATCATGTTCTAGTCTGCTAGCTCCCAAAATGCAATATACCAGAAACAGAACGGCTTTTAAAAAGGGGAATGTAATGTTGCTAGTTTACAGTTCCAAGGCTGAGAAAATGTCCCAATTAAAGCAAGTCTACAGAAATGTCCAATCAAAGGCATCCAAGGAAAGATACCTTGGCTCAAGAAGGCCATGAAGTTCAGGGTTTCCTTCTCAAGTGGAAGGCACATGGCAAACACAGTCAGAGTTTCTCTCTTGGCTGGAACGGCATATGGCAAGCAAGGCATCATCTGCTAGTTTTCTCTCCTGGCTTCCTGTTTCATGAAGCTCCCCAGGAGGCATTTTCCTTCTTCATCTCCAAAGGTTGCTGGCTCATGGACTCTGCTTCGTGGTGCTGCATCATTCTCTACTCTCCGAATCTCTCTCTGAATCTCCCTCATTCTCCAAAATGTTTCCTCTTTTATAGGACTCCAGAAACTGATCAAGACCCACCCAAATGGGTGGAGACACATCTCCCCAATACACTTTAACAACCACTCTTGACTGGGTTACATCTCCAGGGAGATGATCTAATTACATACAGTATTGATAGGGATTATTCTGCCTTCATGAAATGGGATTTAGATTAAAACATGGCTTTTCTAGGGGACACACATCCTCTCAAACCAGCACAGGTCATGATGAGACTTACAGACAAATAAGGTGCCAGGCAAGAACCAGAGGCAGGAAAAGCAGGCGAGCATTCTGTCACAGAATTTTAAAAGCTCAGAGACTGAAGAGACAGTTCAAACAAAGGTTTCCAGTCCAAGTCACTACCCGGGGTGAGGGTGAGCTTGAGCTTTTCTGGGCGCTCTTTGTGGGTCCCTTCCCATAAAGGATAGGAAGACATCAATTTTAGAAGAGACCAGGACCAGAGTTCTTATGGACCCAGAGCTGCAAAGGCAAAAATCTGGCCTCTAGCAGATCTGGAGGCCACTAACAGGGTCAGAATCTTATTTTTAGGGACCAATATCAAGGTAGTTGAAGTCATTGGCCAACTTGGATTTTAACATTTCCTAAGATATGACTACCTAGGTTGGACTCACTGAGATCTTGAGGTTTCATGATCATAATCTTTTAAATCCACATGGATGACCTATTCTTCAACATAAATATAGTAAAGCAAAGTCAAATAAGTGGCTTCTATTTTACTAAGTAAGTGCTTCTGGTCCTTCGGAAACCTCAAGAAGGCTGTAAAAGCATCATCAAATGTGCTTTATAACTACTGCCCAGGAATTGCTCAATGCCAACAACCAAGCTTGGGAAAGTTTGAGTGATCAAAAATGATCCTATAGCTTAAGGACCTAAATGTAAGTGATAATGGTTACAACCTACCTCAGACAAACAAGAAAATTATCAGGGCTAAACATTTGCCTGGTATGGGTCCTGAGAGAACATGTTCCAAAATTTAATCAAAAGCAACCCACTTTTAACAGAGATACTGAAGTAGTAACTATACACCTTTCACAGAGTATAAAACTTGGCTCTGCCCTAACTAAAGAGTTTAAATCTGCCTCTTCAAAAAAACACTTAACATTGTATTGCAAGATAGAAGAGGCAAAGTTCTGGAGCATAGCCAGTTCACCAGCACTGAAGCTGGACTCATTTCAATTTAGCTCAGTTGGCTGGACATGTGCTGTGACGGATGTCAGTGGCTGTGCAAGCAGCTGATACATGAGAACCTGAAGCAGGGAGGCTGTGCAGGGCAGGGAGGGAGAAATCTGTGAAGATGCATTAAAGCACAGCTTTGAGTAATATGTCATTTGTGGAATTCACAAAAACAGAAGTACATAAATGAACCTGGCATGTAGCAGTTTGAAATAAAATGGTTCATTTTAAGTTAAGTCAGTGGATGCCCCAAGAAGCCAAAGGCAGAGTTGAAGGCAACAATAAATGTCGGTTTTTGAGGTTCCTTTGTTTTTAAGTGAGAGGATATTCTTGGTAATGTTAGACTTTTTGGTAACACATGTCAGAAGTTAAAGAATCCATTCAAGGCCACAGCCCGGGAGGCATAGGGCCTGGACCAGCAGAGCAGTGAAACCGTCCAAAGGGAGCACAGTGTTTACAGAGTGCTGCTGAGCCAGCACCCTACCATAGGGAGTTTCCAAGATGCTTGTTGTGCTTGCCAAGTTCAAGTGAAGCTCCAACTGTGCCCAGGTCTACCAGCCGTGTTAAATTTTCTCAGGTTTCTAAGGTCCCAGATAAAACAACAGCTCTACAAAATGGCTCCTAATTAGAGGCAGCCTCAAGCTTGTACAAGCAGGGAAGCCAGGGGCATGAAGATTTTTGGTCCCATCACCCTCTGCAATCCATTCTGCCCAGAACAGAGCAGCTGACCAAGTGACTAGATAGCACTTGGTCAAACAGCTCCTAATGGCACAACTGTCATAGTAGTTCAGAATGTGCTTTTTCCCCCAGCCTGTATCTTCTCCCATATATGTGTATCTCTGAATTCCTTCTGCTCTAATATTAAATTAGAACACTGTAATAGTCTGTCTCCTAGGAATCCTTTTCCGATTGACAGAAGAGTAGGGGATCAGTTCTTATGGTAGTCAACCCTTACGACTTCCCTTTCACTAACACAAATTCTCATGGCCAACTAAAAAATGGAAAAACAAAACATGTTTCAAGTTCTTTTATTTAACAGATCCTATCAGACTGATTTTTTCCTTTCTTTTTTCAGATTGATTTTTATAGACTTACAATGCAATATATGAAAGGACAGGAATATCTCCATTCTACTTCTAAGAAGTCTGACTCTCTTTGCTTGTATACAGAATGTAATAAATGTTATTACATATTATATTATTAAAGGTGTTCCACAAAATCCTCATAAAATTGAACCAAATGTTAAAACAGAGACAAAAGAATGTTAACTTTTATTATAATTGGTCAAGGATTTATTTTCAATTTTACTTCCTAAACAATTTTACAGACATTACCACATATCAAAGATATTTTATAGAGACAAAACATAGATAAGTGGGACTCTTAAAAAAACAAATCTCTGGATCTTTTTATTGATTTATGCATGAAGCATCTTGCCTGAAAGCCATAAGGACTAGAGCAATGAATCAGAAGCTGATCTTGACCTCAAAGAAACTAAGTTCAGAAATAAAGAAAATATATGGCTATAAACAAATTATTAAAAGGTAACTGCTATAAATGAGGTACAAATAAAGTGGGAAATGGAGCGTACACATGTCAGGCAAGAGCACGGGGAATAAGGAAAGCCTTTGCAGAAAACCTGAGCAGGGCCTCAAGGGTGAAGAGCCCTTGAACAGGGAGAAACAGATGGGAAGAAAATGCAAGACAGGGTAAAGAGCATAGTCAGAAAGAACAGAAGTAACACATTGCAGGATGTGCACAGAGCTAATAGATCATTCCAGTTTGACTGGATTATAGGGTACCTAAAGGAGACAAAAGTAAATCCCAGGAAATGCAAGGCAGAGGTCAGATGATGGCCAGGTGGAAATGAGGTCAAGAAGTTGGATCCTGCAAAATGGGCATTGGGGTTCCAGAGGGAATACTGAACAGGAGAGTCATGTCCTCACTCTCACATTTCAGGCAGACCATTTTAGCCACCATGTTAGACTGACTGGAAAGAGGAGGAGACAGAAAGCCTTGATGGGTGCTTCTCCCAATGGTTCATTATAGTAGGAAAAAGGATAGCAGGCATTGAGCTGAGACTACAGGTTTGGGAAAAAGTGACTTGCCAAGACTTGATAATGGATTGTGGAAGGAAAGAAACTGAAAATGATCTCAGGTTTTATGTCTGGCACCATCAAAAAATACATATAGGGAAAACAAGAGGAAGGGCTAATGATAGGAGTTTGGTTTGGACACACTGGATTTGCAGACCTGGTAGGTTACTTTGATGGAGAAGGCCAACAGAAAAAAAAAGAAAGGACCTAATCTGGAACGACAACTTCATCAGCCACAATCTGATTTTGCTCAGCTCAGGTTCAAGTTCCAAAGAGGCTAACCTTACAGAAGTACCTGTAGAGTCCAGGGAAGGCTCTGGGTCAACAATGTGAGAGAGCTGTCTTATGCTCATCTATGCTGTCATAGACTCAGTGGTTGGAGTAAACCATAGACTCTGACTTGGCAGTATCCTCATGGAATAAAAACGGAGGCTATTACATCTGCAGGCTTATACTTTTTCCACAGCATTGCTACTAAGTTAAATAAGCACTGCATTTTCTGTTGCTCAGGGAGACAAAATATCTATAAACAGGGGAGGTTTCTGTACCTTTTTTTTTTTAAATAGAACTCAGGTTTTAATAAGGATGGGTTATCCTTATTTTTTGCTATTCTGCATGTTTATCAAAGAACAAAACCAGAATTGCAAGGCAAAAATGAAAATTTTTGCATGTTTAATAATAGACCTTGACTGGTGTAATCAACAAGGTTGTCATTACTGGCACTTATCAGGATAATTTCTTTCTCTCCAGAGGCAAATGAGCTGACTGAGGCCCTCAAATCTGCCACTGTTCTATGTGTGTGTGCACTGCACTGTGGTTAGGACATTTCAGCTCTTGCAGTAGAAAAAGAAATGATGGGTGTACTAAAAATAGAGTAATTAGGAAACAAACATGCAAGATTAGCCTGCCCTGATTATTCATGAATGTAAAATATACTAAATTACCTTATATACAGTCATGAAAGTACCAACAACTTACTATTGAGGATGACTTTCATGACTCCTTTCTCTAGCATTAGTACACTAATTAGAACTTTCTAACATTTCTGGAAGATTGTCATCTCGCTTTCTGATACATGCATTTTTTTTTCTTATCGTGCATAATTGAAACAAAATTTGCCAATTCAAGTCTGCTGTGGCTAGGATTTGTTCAATTCATGCACCTTACTTTCTCAATTTGTCTTTACACCCTAGTGTAAATGGCATTCATTTTACTCACAGAGTCTGAAAAAAGATATGAGCAAGGGCAGTTTTGTGTTGGTCTTACCTATCTTTCTTTTGAAATAACTGACCTCATTTCTAACTAAGTCGATGAAGATTAAGTACCAAGAAAATGGCAAGATTTAGAACATGTAGTCATGAAGCCAGGCCACTGAGGTTTCTAACTGCAGTAGGGGTCAGTAGAGCTCTGCTCCACTACCCACACAAATACAGGTTTCCCTCCAGGCCACTGAATGCTAGCTCAATTATCCTTTAAGAGTATCAAAACACTGACCTCTGTGCTATTCTTACTCAAATGCAGACCAACTGTTAAATGTTATCCGGACAAAACTCAGTGGTGTTCATGTATAGCTGGAGACACAATCAAGTCACAAGGAGCTAACTTTCTCCTAAGAACAAGCTAGGAAATCAAGGAAGGTGGGTTAACGACAGGAGGTATTGGGACTGGATGCTCAGCAGTAAGGCTATATGGCATGTGCTTTGGGCTCAGGGTGCAGGGGTCAGTGGGACACTGCCCCCTTGGGTTAGTGAGAGTGCACTCTCAGGCAATGTATCCATCATTTATACTGATGTAAAGAGGGCTAATTTTTTAACTTAAAAAAATATCCAATGGATTATTTAGTCTTATGCCCTTAAAATTAACCTTCACCAGCCCTCACGCTTAACCCATAGTATCCTGCTCAAATATGCTTTGAATATTTCAAAATATTGAAATTTTTGAATCCCAAATAATCTCAAGTAACTGCTATTTTGGACTCCTGAAGATACCTATGGCAGCTTCTTTCATGGTAGGTAATTTACTGTTCTTAGTGCAGATGTTTCTACGCTTGTTTTGGGTCCAAGAACACAGCTGGTGTACAAGTCCCATGGGCCCAATCCCGAGGTGAGCAGGGAGCTCAATTCTCTTCCATGGTCACAACACGTCAACATGATGTCAACACTACTGTCTGTGGTGCAGGCACCCACAACTGGTCAGGAGAGGCAAATTGGACTAAATCACCACAGATCCCCTACCCTGAAAAGAAAGCAACCAACAACCTTCCCACTGCTGGCAGAAGGCCAACAGGAATATCTGAACAAAAGAAGCAGAATGTCTATAAGAATAAAGCAGAGGAGTCAGTTCTACAACAGTCCAAGACTGTCTGCCCTGCCAACTTATCTTCAAGGTTTAACTCTAAACTAGATCTCCAATGATTATTACTAGTAAAGGAATGCTGAAAAGAAAAATGAAGCTGAAGAAACAAAATTACATTTCACAAATCAAACTTTTCAAAAACTGACATGATAAAATGTAACACTTTTAAAGTACCTCACAACAAAAATTCTGAAACAAAGTGCCGAACTATAGAGTCCACAATGAGCATTTAGTGAAGACTGTAAGAATACATTTTATATCCAAATAGGTTTTTTGACCATATCATGTCATATCATGTCATCTAACAACTTCGAATTTTAAATTAACATTTATTTAAAAATGGATGAGTCTCTTTGGGGTGACAAAAAGTTTTGGAAACAGATAATGGTGATGACTGCACAACGCTGTGAATATTAATGCCACTGAACTGTATGTACACTTAAAAATGGTTAAAATGGCAACTTTTGTGTTACATATATATATATTTTACAACAAAAAATAAATTAAAAAGTCAAATACAAGGAAGTGGATGGAAAGCTGTATAGTTTAGAATCCCTTTAATGCTGTAGTGTCACTTGGTCATTTCTGCTTACCCTTTCCATGCTTCAAAGCAATCATCATTCATCATTAAGATTTGTTTTTTTCTATTATTCTTTCGTCATTCTCTTTCTGCCACACTTCAGACCTAACTCTATAAATGGTTCTAAAACACCAGTTGGATCTCTGAATTCTACCCCACACTACTGCTGGGTTTTAGAGGGTTCTTGACAGTAGACTGAATAGGCAAATGTTACTGGCGTTCTACAAATTGAAATAGTATTTGAAATATGCTGTCTGGCTTCCAGCTTCATCTCTGAAAAGTAAGTGCTATAATAGTAACATCAGCAACCATCTATTGAATACTTACTATTGAATACTTACTAAATGCTATAGTGATGAGCATTTTTCAAACATTGTATCATTATGTTTTCAAGGCAAAATGAGATACACATTATCCCTATTTCACAGTTGAGAGAGCAGAGGCCAGATAAGTTAAACAAGTTAGCCTATGGTTCAAGGCTAGCTAGCAAGTGATCAAGTCTGCTTTTGAGCCCAGGTCTGCCTGACTCCTACACACTTAATCACTATCCTATAACTCTCCAGAACAACTGAAAAACAGTTTTCTAAAGTCAAAATTTAAAGGATCAGATAACTTGTTTTTAAAGAGAGTAACTTCTTCTTAATCTGTATTTATTTTCTCCATGTAACTTAGATCTAACACTAAACAAGCAGGAACAAAGGAGCTAAAGAGGAGGAGGAAAAGCAAATAGAGAAGGGAACTTGGAGACATAAACTAGGCAAAGAGCCAAAGGAAAAAAGCAAGGCTACTCAAAAATGTATAAAAGTAAATATAACCCAAGACAGAATAGCAAAAGTTAGCATATCACGTAGCCATTTAGAAAAATCTATGTTTATACTGATAGTGATTTACCATGATGAAAGGTAAAAATACACACATACACCTCTTTTGTTGTTATTTTAGCATATCTCAATCATTACGGGCTACACAGAAAATCTTTCATTATATATTAAATGAATATTTAGATCTATAAAATTTAATATTTTAAACTCAGCAAAAGCAATCTTTGTGCACTTGAGTGATTATTTCAAAAAGTACATTAGAAGTCATGGGCAAAAAAAGATGTACTTTTTAAATTATTTTAAGGCTATTGATGCTTTGTATTAAATTATTCTCCAGAAGAATTATGGGAATGTGAATTCAGCACCCCTTATCCACACAATATTCTATCATTCTTTCCAGTCTTTATAAGTCTCATCTGTGGGGGAAAAAGGTAGCTCATTGTTTTAAGAATTTTTGAAAAAATTTTAATAATTTATTTGATTACTATAAAGACAGAGCCTTAATTTTTTTTAAATAGGCCATTTGTTTGATGTCATTGAGTTTTTGCAAAAACTCTGAAAGTAGGAGAAAGTAGGAGTTGTCCTCATTTAATTTCTAAGAAAGCAGGCTCAAAGAAATTAAAACGTCTCCCCTAAATTAAAAGGACAAGTAAATAGTATAACCAGAAATAAAAATCTCTTTTAATTAAAACTAAACTATTTACTTAAAAGCTAAAGAAAGGATTAAATGCATTTTATCGATAACAAGAAGAGTTAATACCTTAATAAGCCTTTGCATTTGGTTTAGGAAACTTAACAAAAATCTCCTAAATAAAATACAATTTAATAATAAAAATAATCTACCATCGTAATTTTAAAGTGTCTGTACTACTGTGATTGCCTAGTTCAAATATTTTATTCCAAAACAAATCATCATTAATGTTATTAATCATCACTTCAGACATAGCAGATTCATAATTTGCTCATCTACTTGCAACTAACTAAGATATATTTAAAATTACTTATTAAATAACTTTCTAGTTCACAATTTATTTTGGGAACAGCAGATATTTTAACTGAACTTCAGGTAAGACTGGGTAACATTTTTTACTACTAAGAAATCATTTTTGTTTTAAATAGAACTCATTTCCCCTCCACATTTAAAAACAAAAATTTAATGCTGAGGAGAAATAATGACATTGTGAAGGAGACCTAGAGAGAAACCAGCCAGGCTGTAGCTGGAAAACAGAGGGCTGGCCCTAAGAGGGAGGGCAAAGGAAAGAAACAGAATGCACTGATTATCTGTTAGTATAGTGGGTTGAACTGTGTCCCTCAAAATGATATGTTCCAAACTCCAAGTATATGGTCAACTTAAGATGAGGTCAATCTGAATTAGGGTGGGCCATAAATCCAGTGACTGGTGTCCTTATAACAAGAAAGAAAATTGGACATAGAGAGGCAGAGAGGCCATGTGATGATGGAAGAAGTTGGAGTGATGCAGTGATACACCAAGGATTATCAAGGATTGCTAGGAGCTACGAAGCTAGGAAGAGGCAAAGAAGGATTCTTCTCTAGAGACTGCCGAGGGAGCATGGCCCTGCTGACACCTTGACTTTGGACTTCTAGTCTCCCGATGTGAGAGAATAAATTCTGTTGTTTTCAGCCAGTTTAGTTTGTGGTACTTTGTTATGGCAGCCCTATGAAATGAACACAATTAGGTTGAACACACAGAAAATGGCACTAAGAGGCTAAAGAAGGCTGTAGGAGGATTCAGTCATAAACCCAAAGAAAATTAATGACGTACAAAAATGACGCAAGTATTTCCACTGGAGAAAGACACTTGTATAAAAGGAAGACATCAGACTATTTGGTTAACTGGTGAATGCTATTACCTAGTGTCATGGTTAGGGACACGTGTCAACTTGGCCAAGTTGTGGTACCTGTTTATCTGATTGGGCAAGCGCTGGCCTGTCTGTTGCAATGAGGACATTTCACAGGATTAGGTCATGAGCACATCAGCTGCATCCACAGCTGAATCCATTTGTAATCAGCCAAAAGGGAGTGTCTTCTGCAATTAGTGATGCTAAATCT